>APFE030732271.1:0-22254 GCA_000404065.3 Pinus taeda | reverse complement strand
GTGTTATGTGAATCATTTCCTTTCTTTTCCTTCTGCATATTAAACAAACAAAGTGTTAAAGTAAGAATTCATGACTGTCATGCTCTGCTTTTAAGTTTGTTTAATTTCAATGTTTTCTACTGTTTAGGGAGGATTCAAATTTATTGTTTGCTCTCCTTAGCCCCTCACCTGTCTTTCTCATCCATTCAACTCAGCTTAAGGCATCAATACTGTCTCCTATCTCGCCCCAAAGAACCCCCTGCAGAAACTGTGTCAAATCCCCGCACCCAAAATTGCCACTTCCTCAATTTGCCACCAAAAACCCAAAATTTTCAAAATCAATCCTTCTAATCAGTTTACTAGCCTAATATCAGTGTTACCTTATTGGTCATCTCATCCATTGAAGATTTTACGAGATAGACCGGAGAGAGCCTTCTCCTGCCCCGTAGGGCTAGCTACGAGGCTGAATGGTTTGATGTAGCTTTTGAGATTTGCCTTTCTCGGCATGAGGTGAAATGTCAAACGCTAACAGTATGAATGTTATGATTTGTTTATGACTGATGTCTGCAACAACTGCAATGGCATGAGTAAATATTTGTAGATCTGTACGCGGGTTGGCTTTGGTGAAAGCGCGAATGTACGCCGGTTTGGTTCTTCATAGTAGTGTATACATTATGAGATATGATATTTGAAGTTGCAGTTGGATCTGGTTATTGTTGTAGAGTTCTGTTGTCAGTTCTATGTTCTAGTGACTGTGTTGTTGACAGGGTTTCAGTGTTTCAGTATTGGGTGACTCAGAGATTGGTGATGCAGGTGTAGTTGATGGGTGTTTTGCAATGATGATTGATTTTGTGTTTCAATGTTGTTGATGGGTCCAATATGAAAATTGGATGAAACGTGGCCTTCAGATTATGGTGTTATGCTTCAGGAGTGTCCAGTATGAAAATTTATGAAACGTGGTCCCTGGATGAAGAAAGAAGATTGTAGCCTACAGTAGGCCGGCACCTACGTACTGGTAAACATATCGGCCAGTACAAGAGCCAGAGGGGTTGGAGCTCCCTTCCAGTAGTAGCTGGAAAACGAGTGAAGGTTGGAACCTTCAGTAGGTTGGCACCTACGTACTAGTAAATGGATCGGCTAGTACAAGAGCTAAGGGGGTTGTAGCTCCCTTCCAGGAGAAACTGGAAAACGAGAGAAGGTTGTAGCCTTCTACAGGTAGAAGCCTGCGTACTGGTATAAGAATGCACCAGTACATAAATATTGTAAAAGAAGTTTCTTATTAGAGGAAGATAGAGACGAATTGCAGCAGGTGGTTTTCACCCACATTGGGTTTCCACATTATATCATGGTGTTCATGCGTGCTCCTTATGTGTGATGATCTGTTCTGTTTTACTGCACCTGTTTACTATTAATATGTTTAATAATGTTCTGATGCACTCATTGAAGATCAACTAACTGAATCATAAGTTTATTGGATATACCCTAGTTGCATTAAACACAGTTACGTATATACGCCAGTATCCTTAACTGAAGTAGCGTATATGAATCTGAGTATGAAAATGAAAAGATTATTGATTTGCTAATACTGCTTCACCCCCCCCCCCCCCTCTCAGTATTATTTTCCAACAATTGGTATCAGAGCAGATGCTGTGGTAGAAGCTTGATCGCTTGAAGGAGATCCGTAGAACAATGGGAAAGAAAGTGAGTCAAAAGAAGAAGACAACTCAAAGGAACAATGACAACTTGCTGTTGAGTGGAAGCAAGTATTCAGATCCTGAATCGCCTTAGATTGAAGATGGACAAGGAAATGAAGCATCAAATAAAATCATAGATCAAAAAGATCTACCTAACAAAAGGGAGAGTGCCCTTAAAGAAGAAATTATCAGCTTAAAAGATCAGCTGGAATGTGCCTTCAGAGTTTGTCACATGCTGCAGGAGCTGAATGAAGAACAAGAAAAGGAGATTCTCAAACTAAGGCAACAAAAGGAAGAAGGAAGAAAGTCTAAGGAAATTTTGAAGAAGCAATGTCTAGAAAAGGAAGAACAACATCAGGTTGAGGTAAATATCTTGAAAGGTAAATTAGAAGAAAATGATAAACTGTTACGATTTCAAGACAATACTTAGATTTTGGATTATATTCTTAGTAGTCAAAGGTCGCCTGCTATCAAAACTAGTCTTGGTTTTTATGAATCTGTTGAAGGTGAATCTAGATCACAAGGTGAGGCAAGGAACTCTAATGAGAAATCTGAATTGCTCAACAAAGAGATGAGAAGACAACCCCATCAACAGCCAAGGAAAGAAATTCCTCAAAGAATATCTTTTGCTCCTAACTGTGGAAGTGATAGACAATTATTTCCTCCGATGAATAATGTTGAATTTTATGTATGTCATAATCTTGGACATGTTGCAGCCAGATGCAAAAGTAGAATGGTTCAAGACTATCACTCAGAAAAGATCATCACGTTCCAGATACTTTAAGGGATATTGTTTTTCTTGCAATATGTTTGGTCACAAAGTTGTTGATTTCTACAGAAGGAATATGAAACATGTAAGATGTTATGCATGTAACAAGCTTGGATACATAGCAAAGGAATGCAAGAGAAGATTTTGGGCACCATACCAAAAGGAGAAAACATTATCACAATTAAAGATATGGAAGAAAAAAGAAGTAAAGCCAGAAATATGTGACATAGCAGAGTACACAAACATGACAGACTTAGAGGAAGCTAAAAGTGTGGAACATCAGTGTTCTAAATCTCATACGTAGGTATCATGAATACAAGACACGTATATACGCGAGTTAGACGCTGCACAATCGCATATATGGAGCTCTGAAGAAAGACAGCAGAACAGACTCAGGAAATGGTTCTGTCGTGGTATATGATGGTTGGAATAGGCTCAGGGGGAGCATATGCTTCGAATAATGCATTGTTGGCATTATGGTTAGAAGTCCTTGGTGATGATGCTTATTGACATGCTACTGGTTGTTGATTGACCAAGAGAATGGATTGCAGATTAAGATGCTTATAGTGCAGATCATATAGTGCTAATAACTGTCATGATATTGTTTAGGTCCTTGGTCTTTGTGAATCATATGATTTATCTTGTTACCCCACTATGCATGGGATGGATGATGTAATGGTTCTTGTGTTTGAGTCAAAAATGGTGTATCCCCAGTTGGTTGGGAGATTGATGTATGTATGAGTCTTTAGAATGGTCATTGTCAATGTATGTATAGAGTCATGTTATGCTTTTGTAGACCTTGCATGTGCTCAGGGGGAGAATGGACAGATTGGTACATCTTGACATGTATAAAGGGGGAGCTCAATCAGAAACTTCAGCATGTACTCAGGGGGAGCATGGACAGCAGAATGTATATCAAAGAAGAGAATATCTTGGTCTGCCCTTTGCCCTTGATGTTAAAGGGGGAGAGTGACTTGGTGTGGTTGTTGCCATAAAGTCCAAAGGGGGAGATTGTTGGCATTATGGTACAGGTGTTGTCCTTGATGGCAACTCACTCAGAGGTATGATACAGGTAGCAACTCAATCAGATGACATATCATAGTATAGTAGAGAGGTATACACAGGTTAACCTTGATGAAAGTGTGTATACACGCAAATGAGTAGAACAGAAGACGCGTATACGTACACATGCAGGTTCACAAAAGGAAAGGCATGTACATGTTGGAAAACTAAGTTTTGGTCAGTGGTATTTGGTCCATGGTATTTTGGTATTGGTGCATGGTATTTAGGCCTAAGTGTTGACCCCAAGTATTGCGTCCAAGGTATTGGTTCTACATGGTTTTCGACCATGGTATTGAGAAAGGCCTAAACCTATATAAGGAGAAGATCATAAGGCCAAGGGGTGTGCAAGTGTGCAAGGATTGAACATCTGATGAAGTGTGAGATCTAGTATGCTGGTTATGCATTTGTGATGCTTAGCTTGATCTGAATCAAGGATGCACCTATGCGGTTGATGATGGATGATGGATTGGAATCACGAGGCCTGGAATGTATTATCATTATTTGGTTTGATCATGGATAGACTACATCTGAATTATTAACGCATGTTTTACTGTATGAATTTTATGATCTATTTATGACTGATGTCTGGAATAGTTGCAAAGGTATGAGTAAATATTTGTAGATTTGTACGCGGGTTGGCTTTGGTGAAAGCGCGTATGTACGTCGGTTTGGTTCTTCATAGTAGCTTATACATTATGAAATATGATATTTGAAGTTGCAGTTGGATCTGGTTATTGTTGCAGAGTTCTGTTGTCAGTTCTATGTTTTGGTGACTGTGTTGTTGACAGGGTTTCAGTGTTTTAGTATTGGGTGACTCAGAGATTGGTGATGCAGGTGTAGTTGATGGGTGTTTTGCAATGGTGATTGATTTTTTGCTTCGAAGTTGTTGATGGGTCCAGTATGAAAATTGGATGAAACGTGGCCTTCAGATTATGGTGTTATGCTTCAGGAGTATCCAGTATGAAAATTTATGAAACGTGGTCCCTGGAGGAAGAAAGAAGATTGTAGCCTACAGTAGGCTGGCACCTACATACTGGTAAACATATCGGCAAGTACAAGAGCCAGGGGGTTGGAGCTCCCTTCCAGTAGCAGCTAGAAAATGAGTGAAGGTTGGGACCTTTAGTAGGCTGGCGCCTACGTACTATTAAATGGATCGGTTAGTACAAGAGCTAAGGGGGTTGTATCTCCCTTCCAGAAGAAAGAAGAAAACGAGAGAAGGTTGTAGCCTTCTACAGGTAGAAGCCTGCGTACTAGTATAAGACTACACTAGTACATAAATATTGTAAAAAGAAGTTTCTTATTAAAGGAAGATAGAGACGAATTACAGCAGGTGGTTTTCACCCACATTGGGTTTCCACCTTATAGCATGGTGTTCATGTGTGCTCCTTATGTGTGATGATCTGTTCTGTTTTACTGCACCAATTTGTTGTTAATATGGTTAATAATGTTCTGATGCACTCATTGAAGATCAACTAACTAAATCATAAGTTTATTGGATATACGCTAGTTGCATTAAACACGATTGCGTATATATGCGGGTATCCTTAACTGAAGTAGCATATATGAATTTGAGTATGAAAATGACAAGATTATTGATTTGCTAATACTGATTCACCCCCCCCTCTCAGTATTATTTTCCAACACTATTTTGGAAATGATCTTACTGCATTGTTTTGCAGTAACCAAAGAGATGGCAGTAGGCAGTGCAACCTCCGGTCTCCTGTACAACTTATTTCCCAAAGTAACAATAACAACACGAGGCCTTGGTTCATACACAACATGTTGCTTCCATAAGTATGGTTGGCCTAATAATACATCACAAACATCAAGGGGAGCAACATACACAATACCTCATCCGTGAAGGGCTTGGTGTTGTATGGAAGGCGACATTGTTGGCTTACGTGAAGATCTGTCCTTGGTGAAAGCCACCCAATGGTGTACAGTTGTGGATGTATTGTGGTCAGTACGCCCAGCCGCTTCATGACCTCTACCGAAATCAGGTTCTTTTGGCTCTTGCTGTCAACAATGAACTGTAACGGGGAGCCCTTTACCCACATCTGGGAGTGGAAGAGGCGCTCCTCCTCCTATGGATCTTCGTGTTCCTCCTTCTAGATCTTCGTGGTGGCAATGGTGGTGTTGGGATCTGCATCGATAATATGCTTCCCTTTGTCACTCCCCTTGTCGGGTTCTAACTTAGAGTCGGAACATGCATCTGATTCTGAAGCCTTTAGCTTGACCACCAGTGACTTCTTGGCTCGAAACTCACTTGTGTTGTGAGTGGAGCTCTTATGGAACTCACACCACTTTCCGGTCTCCTTTTTTGGCTTCACGGCAGTGTTCTTTGCTTGCAGCTTTGGCAGGTTGTCCTGGGCTACCCCGCCTTGGCTTTGTCCTTTGTTATGCGATTTTGGGGCACCTTTCCCCTGCTTCAGATTCACAGATCCAAAGTCTCACTTCTTTTGTTTAAACTTTTGCTCGATCTTTACAGCATATCGGTATCTCGTGCCGAGTGAGGACATGTTCAGGAATTCTATATCGTCTTGGATGTACCTGTGCAGGCAGCCGTGGTATTTGAGTAACAAATGCTGCTCTGAATCCTTGATACCTAACTTTGTGCAAAGGGTATGAAAAATATTGGTAAACTTCGGAACGTCTTGGTCCCTTCCCTGCCACAACGTGGTCCACTTTATGTATTGATCCTCATAGATTCCGACAATATAGTACTGCTCCTTGATGGCAACCCAGAATGAATTCCAAGTGGGTGCAGCTGAAAAACGTGAGGCCGTACTTTCATCCTTTTGCTTGCAGTAGGTTTCCCACTAGTCTTTTACGTGGGGGTGGCTTTGAGAAGGGCGAAAGTAATATTTTCCCACCTGGAAAAATCATGAACAGAAAAATACCCTTCTAGCATATTTAACCATTTATCTACAACTTCTGCATCTATCTGATCCTCAAATATGTGAATGTCAAAGTTAAATTGTACCTTAAAGGGTGTGGCACTTCTAGAGTAGCTACTGGAAGTAGATGTGTCGCCCCTGGGTAGCCGCTGAAGGATCTGGGAAAATTTGTCCATCGTCGCGTTCCTTTGTTGCTCGAGGGCCTCTTCAAGCAAGATTTTGATAGGATCTCCTACCCCCTCGTCTTTCTTTTCATCCGCCATGGGAGGCCGTTGAGATTTGCGAGGCTGGTCTTGCAAAGGTTTGACCAGTTCAAGCCCTAACTCCTTATATCCTGACCTCATTGGGAATATGCAAGGAAAAATAGAGAAAGAGCAGACTGCTCTAATACCACTGATCCATATTCAAACAAGAACACAATAAAGTACAGAAACAAACACAAATACAGAGATACAATAGAAATAATACTTCATTTCATTAATGGAGATACTAAAATATGCTTACAAATAGAAATGGAAATAAACTAGCTCAGGCGATGGTAGCTTATCTCTGAGAAGAGATGTGGCGACTACCTGCCTCTAAACTGCCTTACAATGAGGCTCAAGGTCCTTTTTATTATTGAATAATAAGAGCAAACCCTAAACAACCAAAACCCTAACCCGAGGAGATGTAACACCAAGAGTTTATGGGCCTCGTTGGGGTGAGTTGGACAACGAACTTCCTAGGGTCACGACTTGGTCATATTATCTCCGTTTGACGCGTGTGATAACCCGTTGGAAATATCTCTTTGAGGACTATGATGAAAAAGATGATTTTAGACAGATAATCAATGGCGGTAGATTTCCAAAAAAACATCGCTTAGGGCCTCAAAATGGCTCCGGAAGTTTACGACCCGAAACGCTGCTAAAAATAGTAAATTGTGCTACAATTAAGGAAACTAAAAAACAAAAAGAAGCAATGGTGGGGGTCCAAGTGGAATTGGCGGGTGGCCACCAATATTCCCCTAGATCAATGCCCCCTATGCTCACAACTCCCTTAGTTGTAGTGTGCGTTTGTATTTTAATTTTGTTATGCAGTAATAACTTGTTTACATAGCTAATGTACTCTTTCTTATATATCAACAATAAATGTTCTATTGGTTGAATGATTAATTTTTCATGTTAATGTGTTGATTTCATTTAATCAAGATTTGATTTACATTGTTAAGTGATTTCTTTAATTGTTGTAAGTTTGATTTCTTATATTTTCTAATCAACATCAGCAATACTAAGAGCTGTAGAGGGATGTTTCAATTCACTCCATAGCCTTTTCCTGCCAAATGTTAATGTACAAAAGAGGCATTAGTTCTATGTATGATTGACTAGTTTGATTAGTAAGCACTCAAGGTATTAAGCCTGCATATATTTTAAGGAGCATCTCACAAGCTTACTTGCCCTAGGTTGATGATTTACGTTGACAAATTATAACTCTATTATTTGACTCAACAAAGACAAAACTGGAATTCTCATGCATCTCAAGGTCTGGGGAATCGGGCGGGGGGGAGTACATTGATAAAGTGAAAAACATTTGTGGTCAACCAAAATTACTAGATACATGATATTAGGTGAAAATGACTATTGGTAAACCAAAGCCACTAGATATAGTGATGAAAGGGTTATTGAAGAAAAGAAGACTTCAAAGCTCAACCTTGGATCCTTCAACATATTTATCACTTTTCAACTAAGAAATGGAGGAATATTGATGATGATTGTCAAACTTCAAGTTTCAATGGAAATGTTAATGTAGTAAATATTTCATTATTGTGATTCAGTTGAATCATACATAGGATTCTAACAAACATTTTCTAAGAGAAATATTGCAAATATTTGTTCCCTTGGATGGTCATTACATTTATTATTGTTTCTTAGAATTTGAATGGGTTGTTTGGAATTTTCAAGGGAGAGTTGGACTTGAAGTGGATCCATTTCTCAAAATTCACTCTCATCTAGAATTGGAGTTCATGCCAAAGGAAAATTATAGATTTTGGAACTCACATGTTCAAAAAATGGGATTTTCAACCATTCAAATTTGGTCATTTATTGGGGCGAATATCATAGATGGAACTCAATTCAAAAGTTTAAAATTAAAGATTGAGATGATGCGAATTTGTACACTTCTTTGGAATTATGATTAAGTGGGGATTGTCAGCTTTTGAGTTTGCTTGACAATCACAAAATCCTAAATCACCTATTGATGAAATGTTGTCCTTATTTATTGAAAAGTTGTTGGTGTAAGAACATATTTAGATTTAGAGGTATTTCCTTCCATATATGAAGTCCTTAGACAATAAAAAACATTAAATAACCTATGGATAATATGTCATCCTAATTTAAGATAATTTTTTAGTGAAAAAACATATCTAAGTTTAGAAGTTATTACTTCCATATACTATACATAGATATTATTGAAATGACTAAAATATTTTCTGCTAACTCTTTTATTATTTCTAGTTATTATATTATTTGAACAATAGCACTTCAACCATTTATTTATTTTTTATTTATATAATATAATTTTTATTTGATTAGATTTTTAATCCACTTAGGATAGAATAAGATTGGATCCTAGTAGGGGTTGAATAAATTTTGATTTTTAAGTTAAGAGATTAATAATCATTTTATCTTTCGTCAATACGCATCCCTATATTGGAATCAACCTTCCATAATTTTAATTTCCTTTAAAAACAAATAGGGGGATGGTTGAGATTTCACTTCCATTGAATATTCTTCGTCTTCATCCAAGATAAAGGGTTCAAATTTATCTCAAAGCCTAATCTTGTGCATTTCCCCTCTTGGAAAATATAATCAATCATATTTATAGACTCTATTCCTCCATCCCTTCATTTCATTCTTCATTCTTCCATCCATTTCATTCAATTGTTTTAAAATTAACCCTTATAAAAAATCGATGTTAAACATTTTGAATCTAACATTTTTGCACAAACTATTGCAACACTCTCATTGACATCCTTGGTGTTCAGAACAACTCCCACTTATTTTGGGCACCTCCTTGAAATTGGAATGAGGGTATACTACCTACTATGCACTTCAACAACTACATTTCATAATTTACTTTCTATTTATGGTATGAAATATCTCATCGTATTTGTTTTTTTCAAGGTATTTGATTTCATCGATATACACAAAGGCACTTATAGTGAATCTCTCTATTCAGAAGTTTATCCATTTTATTTCTCATATTCAGGATATAATATAAGTATTTTGATATGTTAATGTGGTGTGTTCATTATCAACGATGCATATATAGGATGGTATGATTCTCATGGCCTAGGAGATTGCTTACATGGCTAATTATTGTGGAGAGGTACATGGTTGCAAAGAGCCTCAAGGAATGTATCATATATAAACTACATTCAATCACATGGTTAGAATCTTGGTGCCAAGTGTAACATCAATATATTAAGCTAGGATGAGAAGCACGTAGGAGCAAGGGTTCTTTTAGCCAATGTTTAATTATATTACATGCGTTTTGCACCAATCTCAATAAATTGTTTGTAATTTCAATCTAATTTCACATGGTTTACTTCTATTTTCTTCCATACTACTTCATTTTATTCAACATGACCCCCTTCCTTTCATTGCCTTGAATCTCCTATCTTATTTAAACACAAAGCCTTCAATGACATTTTCAATTGCAATCCAAATGTTGTTCTTGCTCCTCACACTTTGTTGTAGGGAATTCTGTAATTTTATTATTTCAACTCGATATGAAATACAATTGATATTGAACTAATTCACTATATGATGAGATTTTTAGGGTGAGATAGAGAGTGCAGTTGTAACATTCTTGAGCACACTTATTCAAATTTTTTTCCATGGATGACATAGTTAGAGGGAAGGTTTAGGATAGTTAACATTGAATTTAATTTAGATATATTATTTAACTTAAACTTTATTAATCAAAGTTTACTATTAAATCATATTACATGTCTTACCCACACACGCGTAAATCTTATTAACTTTAGTACTTCCATTTTTAGCGAGTTTTGCAAACTGTCGCCGCCATGCACCTTTGTTTTTGCGAGTGTTGTTTTCATGTTTTTGGTTGTCCCTTTCACTCAATTTAACTTTAATTAGTGTCATTTTCATGATTTTTTACTCTGGCACATGTTACTTTCATTGTCGTTCTTGATGTTTCTGTATAAATTCTTGTCCTCTCATGTAGAATATTCAACGAGTAAGTTCTTCCACTTGATGAGATACTCTGAAATTGATCTATTTTGTAGCTTTTGATTTCTCGGTTATGTGACTGCGTCAAGATCCAATATGATTTTTCCTTCCTTGCCAAGTTCTCGCAATATTGTTTAAGTTGGGATCTTCTGCAACTTTTGAATGAGTTCCCACTCCTTTGGGCATATGGATATATGTAAGGCCTGATGTTTGGAGGAACACTTCATGGAATCAAATGAATAGCATGATCATGATCACAAATAGGTGGGAGGCCTTTGGGTGTCTCAAATACCTTGGAATGATTGTCCAAAACATTTTGGAGATCTGGAGAAATACACAATTTCGATTTGGGATCCTCTAGTGAACATAATTGTGCAATTACACCTCGTTGTTCTTTATTTAGAAGCTTTGTCATGCTGTTAGAGTTGATTATATTTTCAGGTTTTTCTTCGATACCCCTCAATTCAACTTCCTTTCTTTCCCAAAAAAAATTCAAGAAAAGTTCTTGAAAATTAAAAGCTATCGTTCCCAAAGATTGTAGCCATTTGACTCCTAGTAAAACATCAGCACCACCCATTGGAATGGAAAGTTTTGGGCTATTCAATACATATTCTCCCATGGATATCTTGATATTATGGCACTTTCCAAGGCAATTTATGGTTCCTCCACTTGCAACCATCACTTGACACTCTGGTGCTAGATATAGGAAGCAATTCAACTCCTTGGCTATCTTACAATTAATAAAATTATGGGTACTGCCCGAATCAATCAACACTCTTACATTTTTCTTCTTGATATGTCCTTCTATCTTGATTGTTTGAGGAGTGGTAATTTCTTCCAGTGCATTACAAGATATGGTCAGATTGATTTCATGAGACTCGATGTGATCTTTCAAGTCTTGAACATTTTTCTTCTTGACATGTCCTTCTATATTGATAGTTTGAGGAGTGGTAATTCCATCCAACGCATTTCAAGATATGGTCGGATTCATTTCCTCTTTCTCCATGTGATATTTCACTTCTTGAAACTTTTCCTTCTTGATATGTCCTTCTATCTTGAGAGTTTTAGGAGTGATAATTCTTTCCAATGCTTTACAAGATATGGTCAGATTCATTTCTTCTTTCTTCGGGGTTGGTTCCTGGTGTATATACTCTTCTTTTAACGTTTCTTGATCCTTTTCTTCCTCCTCTCCACAATCAATGGAAAATAATTTCTTCTCAGCACACTTATGACCTTTAATGTATTTGTTATTGCAATTGTAACAAAGCCCCTTTTCTCCTTTTTCTTCCAATTGTTGTGGTGTAACCCTTGTAGGTTGTGGAAGGCTAGGAGAAACAACACTTCCATCTTTATAGTTGTGAGGGGTAGACTTCCTTGTTTCCATAAATTTGCTTTCCACTTTGTAAGAAAGCCCTTTTTCTCTTTTTTCTTCCAATTGTTGTGGTGTTTCTCTAAAGAAGGTGTTGCTCTTTGTATCCTCATAATGTGCTATCATTTGCTCTGTGAAAATTGACCATGTAACAAGTTGTTTACGAGAAGAAAGGCCTTTATACCATAAAAATTGATCCGGTTCTAAATATGAAGATGCAATACATACCTTTTGTAACAGTGGTACACCATGTAGATCAAAATATTGCTCCATTTTTAGTATCCAATTTACTGGATCCTTTCCATCAAACTTCCTCATATCGCCTTTTCTTGATTTCAGGAGCTTGATTTTGAAATGATTGTATTTCTGTACTTTTAGATCTCAAAGTTCTGAAATTGTCTCCTGCAGTAGCCCTCTGAGTCCTCTTTCTAACCCCGCAAGTCTGATCAGAATTTGATTCTCCAAGAAACAGTTATGCCCAACCTCCTAAGATGACCTGATTATATAATGTTTCAGTAGAGCGAACTTGTACGACGTGCCACGTGTCACTGTTTTGACTTTCAGATCTAAAAAATACAGATAGAAAACTACAATCCATCCTCTTTCTTTAACTTCTTACGAAATTGCAATTTGTTGCTCAGAGAGAAAGTTATGAAGATTTTCCCAAGGTCACCTGTTTAGGATGTAATTCGGGAGTTTGCAAAAACCATAACTTCATTAGATCATATATTCGAAAATATAGCAAGACAAGATCTGAAATTCAGACCCGAGATTTAGAATGATTTCTTCTCAAATGGATTTTTTCTTTAGCTTCTGAAACTTCGTAGAGGAAAGGTTATAGCAAAAATACCACGATTACCTGTTTTAGATGAAATTTTGGAGCTTGCAAAAACTCTAACTTCCTCATATCATATCTATGAAAATATAGTGAGACAAGATCTGAGATTTGGATGCGCGGTTTAGCAAAAGTTTTTCTCAAATGGTTTTTTTTTTTTAATTTCTAAAACGTCACAGAAACAAAGTTATAGATAAAATACCACGATGACCTGTTTGGAGCAGCGAAACCCTAGAATCCAAAGCTCCAATACTAAATGTTATGAAACCAACTCACAAAAAGATAGAAAAGATAGATCAACACCTTAGAAATAAGCCTCTTCGAGGGGGAGACCTCCTTTACATTACACAAATGAACAATTCTTTGATGATACAAACGACAAGACATCCTTTCTATATATAGGAGTCTAAGGGTTCATAATATAATTAGAGCCAACATAACAATAATAATGTAAGGGCACAATAATAAAAATAATGGGCTTCTATGGGGCACAGTAATAACAATATGGGAGCTACATGGGCACAACAATATAATAATGGGTTGTAATAATAACAATAAGGGGTTACACTAGTAGTATAGGGACCTAACAAAGAAGGGTAGCTTGGCACTGTTACATCATCATGCAGTTCATGTCATCGGTGTCATGTCATACCCTATGACAAGTCATCACATGCCACATCATTATTGTGGACTATTAAATTATATATTCGAAATGTATTGTAAAGTGGAAGTCCAAAGGACAAATTTAGAATATGAAGAATCATGTAAGGTTGAAAGGTCATAAGTGTTGGGTGTGTGTTATATTCTTTCCATGAATAGTCGCACATGCGAGGGGGTCACACCCACCCTGTTGGGGGGTATCAGGGGGGCAGTAGCTCCCCTGTACGGGGTATGGGGCAGTGCCCTGAGAAATTTTTTTGGACCCTATATTAGGTGGGAGGACCTACCTATGGTTTTGTGCATGGGTTTTGAGCATGATGGTTTTCTACCCATGGTATTTTGTAGATCTGTTCAATGGAACTACAATTATATTCTAATCTAGGGTTAATGGATTAGGTTTATGAATGCTTCGGCATATATATATATATGAATTGTAATATTGAAAGGAACATAATGAAAAATCAATCTAGTAATCCTAGTTTTGGGATCCAAGGGAAAATCTTTGTGTATATATGTTTTATGTTATCACCATTGTTTATTTTCTATTTTTAGAATTTGTATGCAAGTAATTTATGTACAGGGTTAAAACCTACATTTGGTATCAGAGTTTTTTAGGCTTCAAGGAGATGCCTTTGTTGGTGAGGGGTTTTGCTTGGGCCTATGGTAGACCTTGTTCAATGGGAGATTTGTGGGATTGCTTCTTGAGGTGAAAAAATATGGTAAGCAATGGAAAGATAGAGATTAAGAAATTTAATGGTCAGAGATTTGAGTTGTGGAAACTCAAGATGAAAGATTTGTTGGTGGATAAATAGCAGTGGATTGCGGTAGATCCGTGTAGTAAACCAATGACAATGTCAAATGAAGACTAGGCAAAGTTGGATCAGAAAGCAAAGAGCACAATATGGTTGTGTATCTCAGATTGAGTATTGTTGAATGTATTAGGAGAAGCTATGATGAATGATTTATGGGACAAGTTAGGGACTTTGTACAAATCTAAGTCTCTAGTGAACAAATTGTTTCTATGGAAAAAGTTGTATAACCTGAGGATGAAGGATGGAGACTCGATGAAAAATCACCTGAACATCTTTAATAATTTGGTAAGCCAGTCATTATCTACTGATGTTAAAATTTCATATGAAGATAAGTGCATCAGTTTGTTGTGTTCTCTACCAGATTCGTGGGAGATGAGACGGAAAAATATGGAGGGCCAGAATGGGAATGCCTTGTTTATACAAGGATGGTCCCAAAATAGAAACAAAAATAAGTCCTCGAGTGGCAGATCTAAATCTAGAGGGAGATCTAAATTTCCAACAAAACCTATAAAGGTGTGCTGGAAAGGTGGAAAGGAAGGACACTTCAAAAAGGACTATAGATCTAAATCTCATGAAAAAGGAAATGGATATGATGATGCTCCTTATGTAGAGGGTAAAAACACATGAGATAAAGGTGGGGATGTCTACTTGGCTTATTCTCCAAGTACACATGTAAATCATGGGGCATGGTTGATTGACTTAGGTGCATCCTTTCACTTCACTCCCCATAGGGAGTGGTTCTACGAGTATGAGAAATATGATGGTGGCGATGTCTTCTTAGGGGATGACAGGAAGGCTAGAATCGTTGGACATGGAAAATTCAAGTTGAAATTGCAAGGTGGAAGGATTATAACACTTATGGGTGTTCTGCATATTCCTGCATTGGCCAAAAATATGATTTTTGTAAGCAAGATGGATGATGGAGGTGCAAAAAAAACTGTTTGAGAAAGATACCTGGAAGATGGTTCAGGGATCACTGGTATTGATGTGAAGAGCTCAGATTGGAACTCTATACAATCTACTGGGTAGCACTTTTATTGATGGGCACAACAGTTCTTTGGTTCCTGAAAGTGGAACATAAAATCTAATGGTGTGTGGAGAAAAGACCATGTTATGGCATCAAAGGCTTGGACATATTGGAGAGAAAGGCCTTTGAATACTTCATGGTAATGGTATGGTAGAAGGTATGTCTAATTTCTCTCTGGATTTTGATTTTTGTGAAAGCATAATTGGGCGAGTTTCCACTTTGGTGCTAAGAGGGCGAAAGGGATATTAGAGCTTGTGTGCAGTGATGCATTTAGACATGTTTTAGTTCCATCATTGGGTAAGTCTATGTATTATGTATCATTTATAGATGATTTCTCAAGGAATACATGGATATATTTCCCGGGGAAGAAATATGAAGCCTTTCACAGGTTTAAAGAATTTAAGGCTTTGGTGGAAAATCGGATAGAGAAGAAGATAAAGGTGTTGAGGACAGATAATGGTGGAGAGTTATGCAAGAAGGAATTTGAAGAATTCTATAAGACTACTCCATACACACCTTGGAAAAATGGATTTGTAGAAATAATGAATAGGACATTGATGGAAAAGGCAAGAAGCATGCTCAATGGTGCCGGGTTAGGACAGGAATTTTGGCCAAAGGTGGTGGACATTGCATGTTACTTGATGTTGTAGCAGCTACAACCACCCTCCAAAAATTTTCCCATGCTTCATTTTGGAGCCTCCCTTATAAACCATAGCAGCTCATCTCACATTGATCTAGGTACCTGTGCTTCAATTGAGCTTTATTATTTCAATCTTGGCTTGTGTTTACTTACTTAGCCCTTTTTCTAACCCATAGGCCAATCTCTTGACTTGGTCTTTCGAAAGTTTTTGGGCTTGCCTTAGAGAACTGTGCAATCCTTGAGGGAAATTGGCCTTGCTTTTGGGAATTGCACAGTCTTGATTGAAAATGGTCCTTGTGCCCATGAAATGTGCAAAAATTACTGGCAGCAAGCCTTGAGCTGGGAAATTGTACAAAACATGAGAGGCATCCCAAAGGCACTCAACCCAGAAATTGTGCAGAACCAACTATGCTCAGAAATTGCGTAATGAATGAGCTAGAGAGTTTCCAAGTTCTTCCTAGAACTGTGCAATCTCTCTTGGAAATGCATGGCAGTTTTCCCAAAAAAGAAAAAAGAAAAACAAGAATCCCTAAAAAATAGGGATCTATTTTTAGCAACCCAAAGGAGGCACTTGAGTTATTTTGGAAATTGCCACCAAGTGACGCATTTTCCCTGATTTGTGGCATGCATGTCATAAACCCTAAATTGACCAAAACTATTTAATGGACACTGCTAGAGCTCATTTTCACATTTGATCTTGGAGTTATGGCATTCCGAAGGAGATCAAGTAACCTTCGGTGCGATTGGCATCGCTTTTTCACATGAGTTTTGTTTTTCTAGTCTTTTGCTGCTTTTCTATCGTTTTTTATTGTTTAGCTTGTGAGAGTGTTATTTCACTTGTTTCTTTGAATGAATGCTAACATTTTAACTTGTTTTATCTTGTAGAAGTGTTTTTTCAAGTTTTACATTTCCTTTCCAAAGTATCGCATGCGTTACCCTGTTTTTGCACTAATGGTCATCATCGCGACGACTCTCTCCACATGCTTCTTTTTCCTTCAGTTTGATTGATTCTTGCACTTGTTTCTCTTGCATACATCATCACTTAGTCAGATCTGCACTCAAAATCACACCATCCTTCATATCTGCTTGATTTCACACTCCCCTTAGGCAAATCTAGGGCCCCTTGCCCAGATCTCACTTTTCACAGCATGCAATGCATAATCTGGGAGCTCAAAGCCTCTACCTTGGCTCTTAGAATTGTACAGAGGTTGTCCTAGCCTAGCTCCAACTGTGCACTATGGAGTTCTAGGAGCTAGCCTCCCAACTTGGCCATTGAGACTTCACAATGTGTTGTCTCTCCAAATCTTGGCACAAGATTGAACTACACATTGTGCAGTTCCAGTCAGCAAGCTTCCCCACTAACTAGTGGGATTGTGCAATGCATAGTTCCAACAAGAAACCAGTGACGTATGTGAACCAGAATTGCGCAGTCTGTCCCATCATGAGCCCAATTTGTTTCTTTTTCTTATCTTGAAGTTGTCTCAATTTTTAAGCTAACATTTTCTTTCCATGAGTGTCCTCTCTGCCCCACAGGTACAATAGTTGTTGAGCATATCTCTAGAAGTTATAGGTAACATGGAATCCAAGAGAGATGCATCAAAGGAAACCATCAAGAGAGGTATTAGGGAAACCATTGAGCAGATATCAGTTAATCTATTAGTTTATGCAGACACTCAGTTGTTTATTGAGAAGGGTACAGCATTGACATGGTAGCAAATCAAGGATACTTTTGCAAAGGACTTCAAGGAAGACTTAGAGGACCGAAAATTTTACCTTAGCATCCACCGGTCAGGATTATACAAGGTTGCATGCAGGTACCCCATCTTCCCATGTGTGGACATTATCAGCTAGATTGTCTCACACACATATGAACATACAATGAATTTGAGCAGTGTCAGTGGGGAAGAGTTTGCCACCTTTAGGATGAAGAATGTTTAATAGATGTATCATTTACCTCAGCCAGTTAAGCGCGTGGATTCATTTTTCTATGCCACCCACAGCTTTGTGAACACTAGATACATCGTCAAGCGTTGGGTGAAAGAGCCGTTGAGTTTTAGATAGACACCAAATCATGTTTAGAAGACAAATACCCTAAGGAAGGCTTATCAATTCTTGATCATATTTGCCTGCAGAATATATGATAAAGAGAACACAGAAACCTTTCTTGAAGGTTGGGTAGTTGTGATGAACTAGTTTTGTGAGCGATGGGAATTCATTCAACTGGTCATATTTTTTGGCTTATCAATTGAAGATCCATGTGACTAACTAAGAATGAGAAAGAAATATTATACTTGTCATCATACTTACTTGATGCAATCTATGCCCAATAGCAGTTCCCTGGCATGAGCTGGACATGGACACCAAAGGAGATTGTCATTAATGTTTATTACAAGTTTCTTTCCAACTGCAGCTATCAAGGAGTGATGGAAAAGATAATTGACCATTTTATCATCTCGTTGTACAAGATTATCTTTGAGCAAGATCTCCCTTGCATGTCCCAAACAACAATGGAGGTGATAGTGAACATTGCAAATTGGCATGCATCACCAGGTGGCATCTTCATCAGAATGTTTGGAAGAGAGAAGCCTCTGCATGTTCTACCAAGGTATGTCACTGACAAGTTGGTCATGCAAGAGGTATCATATCACCTCTCCACAGGGTTGTCAGCAGGACTGTATAGGGAGAAGAAAGCTCCATGGCCCGCTCTTCCTCTGCGGATCAGATTGTACAAGATTAAGAGCTTGAAGGATGAAAATGTCAAAGCTAAGGAGATATTGGGATTTGAGTTTGGCACCAAAGACATTAATCTATATGATCCCCATGGTATTTGCAAGGACCACTGTGCCAGAGTGTACTTTCCATGGATCCACGAGACATTTCATTAGGCGGAGGAAGACCCTTAGAGGTACTGCTATAATGCCTCCAGAATCAATGAACCGGTAAGCATAACAACAATAACATAGGAAGCAACTACAACAACAACAATAGGAAATAATACAATGCAGGACAAGGGAAAGAGGAAGATTGCTAAGAATCTAGAGGCAGAGAAAAGTTGCAAGATGAAGGCAAATCCTCTCTTGGAGAAAGTAGCTTTGGCAGTGGAAGTAAAGAGGGAGCAATGTGTTGGGTGTGGAGCATGATTATCTTCTTTATTCAGAGGTATCACTGCCTTGGACCCCAGTTCGTAATGTGGTGGCAATGCCACCCATAGTATTTGCGCTGCAAGGGGGGTCTAGGGGGGGTGGCAACGATCTTTAGGAGCCCCCAAAGCTAAAAATAGATGTAAAATTGACTTGTAAAATGTTGTAATTTCGTATTCAATCTTAATCTTTCCTTCGGTGGAGATCTGATGGTAAAATTTATGTTTAATTTAGGGTTTTTGGCCCTAGACGGCAACCCCCTTGCTATATATGATGGAATTGTATTGCGTATATGTAGATTTGTATTCTGAGTGAGAAAGAGAGAGGAGATTGTGTGAGAGTGAAGAGGGAATTACAATGGATTTGATGTAGGTTGTATCTTTTCAGTTTGTTGGATAATATAAAAGGAAGGATTTGTTGTTTCTTTGTGGACGTAGCCCAAACTGGGTGAACCATTTATATCTTTGTCTCTCTTTTTCTATGTGTCTTTTGTGTTTATATTTCTGTAATATATAATTTTCTAACACAATGGATAAAGAGAGCAGAGTGTGAAGGAAGAAATAAAAGCATAGGCTATAGGAAGCAGAACTGAAGCTACAGGAGACAGAGAAGAAATTGAAGGAAGAACATGAGCTGAGGAGGAGAGAAAGAGAAGAGAAGAAAAATCGGGAAGAAGAATAAAGGAAAGGTGTTATGACAGAGCAAACAATGCCCATACAAGTTGATGAGTCGAAACAACCAACAAGTGAAGAAGAGGGTGAACAGATATAGCATCAGGATCTTGCTCAACAGATTGAGCAACTGATTGAAGTGACATAAATGAAGTTGGAGTAGGAGCCACTGCATGAAGACATTGACCTTATGCCGAGAACATCAAAGGTTATCTCTCAATCTCCACCCCCTCTAGTGTCAGAACGAGTCCCGAGCGAGCCAGGAGACGATGTTCTCCTTGATGATGATCCTGTCATGGATGTGTACAATCTATCATTTGACGAGTTGTAGAATAGGATTGTATAGGCATGGAGGAAGAAATTTCTTGATGATCACACATAATTTGCATTCATCAAAGAAAGGGTGATAGTGCCCAACATCAGGAAGCATCCAGATGCCCTTGTCAATGCTAGCTTGGCCTATTTAGGAGCACCAAGCTCAAATGTTAAGTTCCTATTGGCTGAAAATGAATAACTGGAAAAGAACTTATAGGCTTCCAGGCAAGAGGCAGAACAACTTTGAGATCATAGTGCAATTTCCACAATGGGAGAGATAAGGAAAGTGATACTTGATGAAGTATCAACACTTGAGACTACCATGTGGAATCTCTATGACAGATTTGTCACCATGCATAAAGCAGTTTTCCATGTGCATGGCTTATAGTAGAGGAGAAAATAGTTTCTCCAAACTCTCAAGAACATACATGTTGCCATCACCCATGTACAGGAGTGGACAATGTGGTACAAAGGGGCCCCGCTTTACTTAGCAAAGAAGATGAAGCCGCAGGAAGAGCTGGAGAAAGCAAAGGTCCGGATGTTGATACAAAACCATGAGAAACTCGTTCCATTGATCAGAAGCATACAATCCCATATGCACGGTTGTACAACAATTTGGATGTCATGGTGAGAAAGTACAAGATCCCATCAATCATTTTCCTTAGAGAGGCTAGACTCAAAAGCCAAGTCTAGATAGAGATCAATGAGTACATGGAGAAGCTAAGGTGATAGTGATCCAGGTGGATATTGGTGGCCACCCGCTAATTCCACATGGACCCCCTCTAGTGCTTCTTTCAGTTCTTTCAGTTTCCTTAATTATAGCACAGTTTACTATTTTTAGCAGTTTTTCGGGTCCTAAACTTCCGGAGCCGTTTTGAGGCCCTAAACGACGTTTTTTGGGAAATCTACCGCCAATGATGTTTTTGTCTAAAAATCGTCTTTTCCGTCATAGTCCTCGGAGATATCTTTCCAACGGGCTATCATGCACGTCAAACGGAGATAAGACGACCAATTCGTGACCCTGAGAAGTTGATGTACCAACTTACCCAAAAACGGGGCCCACAATTTGGCGTTTCATCTTCCAGGGTTAGGTTTTGGAATGTGAAGGGTTTTTCCATTGTTCTCAACAATAAATAGGCCTTCGAGCCTCATTGTAACACAGTTCAGGGGCATGTAGCCACACATCTCTTCTCAGAGATAAGCTACCATCGCCTTAGCTGGTTTATTTCTATTTTCGGTTGTAAGCATATTTTAGTATTTTCCATTAATGAAATGAACTATTATTTCCGCTGCATCTTTGTGTATATGGTTATCTCTGTATTTTATTGCGTTCTTGTTTAAATCTGGATTAGATAGGACACCAAGGATCATTTGGAGTTGAGCGCACATAACATGTAGAAGTACATTGGTGGTCCGATCATGGTCAACACCATGTTGCACACGCTTCAGAATGAGTTGGATATAGGTTCCAAAACCATATACCTGGATGTGATGGAGGCAAGAGTCTGCTATCAGAAAGACACCATCAAGCATTTTGGGGACTGTCATGCAGAAAGAGTTAATTTTTCGGACAAAACCAACCTCCCTGGAAGCTTAAGGCTTTCTAGTGACAAACAAGACAATTAAGAACAATCCTTCTCTAAATATGCATTTACCATACAAGAAATCAAGTGTTTAAATCCTACCTGTAGTCCAACGCTGTTGTAGTAGTCCAGCCTCGTCGATCCGGATGAGCTCCTCCTTCTCTCCGAAACCTGCATTCACTAACAATCAAACGATTAAATAGCACCTGAATATCTCATAAAATAAAACATATTCAACATACAGACCAAGGAGTATATGAAACAACTCATTAATAACAAATTGTTGAGAAGAATGGACTTATTTGTATTAATAGGGAACAAAAGAAACCATTACAACCTGAGCCTTGGTGTTGTGCAAGTTCCTCCCAGGGTCCAGCAAGAGTTTTCCTTTACTTTGATAAGCTCACCCACTTCCAAATGAAACAAGAAAGGATCGGAATCTCTCCTCACAAGCGTCTACAAGGAAGTCCTAATTCCAGCAGCATCTACCCTTCGGAATGTTCAGCTTTCAACCTCCTCTCCTCTGGCCCAATGCCTGTATTTATAATGTTCTAGAGGAAGTTAATCAGGTC
>APFE030732259.1:0-11113 GCA_000404065.3 Pinus taeda | reverse complement strand
TAGATTCATCTGAATGTATACAAGTGAGATGATCTTCTATGAGAGGGTTGCCATCAAGTACAACACATGCATCATAATGCCAACTAGCCTTTTGGCCCAATTTCCTCTCCTCTTTATCCCAGGGTACCCCCATCAGTAGATTAGTGACTTTGCTAATGAGCTGTGGGGTGAGTTCTAGCGTCAATCCTCTTAAGTTGACAGTGGCTAGTGCCTTTGATTTCGGCTTCGGGGACCTTAGGAATTCTTCTGTGATTTCATCATCGTGACCTTGAATTTTGTCACAGAATGTAATCCAGTTTGCACGAGAAAATAAGTCTACCACCTCAGGAGTTTCTCGTAGTTTCTTGGAGTCCGAGGGTTCCTTTCTGATAAACCCTCCTGGCATGGTTACAAATACTCTGTTCTTGCTTTTTCTTTGAGAAGAAAGGGAATTCTATGGGTGTTTCCTTCTCATAACATTGAAAACAATATCTGCAGGTCACTTCGTATCAATCCCTCGGTTTTGAAACTTGATTGCTCGTTTACAGAAGGACGAATCGGGTTTTCTCTAAACAGAGTGCAGAGCTATGTTTCCAGCATACACATAATCATGTAAAATTCATAGTTTTTTCACCGGTTATCCTTGACAGTGTCTCAACTTCTCTACAGGAGGAATTTACCTCAGGACTCGTGGAGAAAATCTTGGACGCAAATCAACGAAGATAATTTCATGCAACCATAAGTAAAATATGACTTGGATTCACAGACGGACTTACGCTTAAATTTTTTCTACCCTAGCACGTTGAATTCACCACCTTTTGAACTATTTGACATGGGAATGGTGTGTTCGGGCCTACCTCTATGAGAATTTCCACCCTCGACGTAGATAGTCCAGGCTTCTTCGTAATGCTGGGTTTCATGTAGTACACCTTCCTGTAGAAAGCTTTTCTGGTTTCTGGAGGACATCACGGTGGTTCTGGACAAGTTTGAGCTGCAGAAGGACGTTGGAACAGGCCGAGAAGCTCAAGCTAACAACTTGCAAAGGAGGAGGACGTGTACTTGGCTGCAAAAACGGTTGCAAGTGTGAATGGCAGCGGTTCACTGTGAGTTATTTGACTAGGCAATTTGAATTGTTGTGGAATTCATGGCGCGAGGGTGAGCTGTCCAGGTCAATCTGTTGGCCGATGTCACAGCCATCATTCGTCGATGTGTCTCTGACTGTCGAATCCTTCCTTCTCCATTCACCGACGCCATTTCTGTCACACTATCGATTCTCCCCGACTAGACGCTTCCCATGTGTCAACTGCCCGTCTTTTTGGCATAACCAAGCTCGTTCGGATTCAACAAGGCCATCTGACTGGCTGTGGTTGGCTAGTTGACTGGCCACCAAACTTGTTCAATCCACCCATTTCATAGTCATGCAAATTTTAGAGTATAGTTCATGTAATTCAACGAATAAGGTTAGACACTTACCTGTGTGGCCGTGGACATGTTTTGCAGGCTTCGGGACGTGGAATGCTGGATTTGCTTGCTGCTGCTTTGTGCATGGGTGCTGGAGCTCCGTTTTCATTGGCTGATGCTGGATACAAGACCTCGAGACGCGGCCCTCTGGTGGTGAATGCTGCATGCACCAACTTCAGTTGATGTGAGCTTCTGGTGTCTCCTAGTATGTGCTCCAGTCGGATCAGCTACTACAACATTCTTGTAGGACATCCTGTAGCCATTTCTCCTCCTGGGGTGCATGCTAAAGAAAAGAAAGTTTTGTTCACAGATGAAGGGTCATGATGAAGCCTTGATATATAAAGTGTGCGAGCCTCTGCATGCTTTATTTGTTTCTTGAAAAAAACAAATTTTGATATGAGAAAATAGGATTCTTATATGACTATGCAGGTATATTCAACCAGATAGTGGCAATGGTGGTGGAAGGAGATGAAACAAGTGGAGGATGGAAGAAAAGAGTGGTTGCATGCCTCATCAACAAATTTCAAGCTTCAAATCCCTTTCCATAATCGATTATGGCCTGCCCAAAGGCTCTACAAGATGTTTCCTATAGAAATGCACAACTTCCTGTAGAAAGTTCTGTACCTTCCTATAGAAGGTTGAACCATGACCAAATTGTGTCTGAATCCTGAAAAAAATGAGTGTCCATGGAGGGAGTGTATGTGAGGATGCTTGATAACTTGGTAGGGACCCCCCATCCTTGTGTTGGGAGGCCTCCTTTCTACAATGTATTCCTGCAACCTGCAACAAAATTGTCAGGGATTAAACTTGCTTCTTTTTTGTTTGTTTGTTTCTTCTTTTTATTTGTCTTTTTTCTCCTTTTTCTTTTTCTCTCTTTTTTATTTATTTATTTTTTTTTTAAGAGAGACAACAGGGGTGCGTCAATGAGGTTTTCACCCCTACCATCTGCCTTTGGTGCCTCAGAGAGGTTTTCCCCCAAGGGTCTTTTTATTCAAAAAAAAAAATTATTTTCAGAGAGACAGCAGGGGAGCCTCAATGAGGCTTTCATCCCTACCATCTGCCTTGGGCGCCTCAGAGAGGTTTTCACCCAAGGATCTTTTTTATTGTATATATATATATATATTTGATATGATGATGCTCAAGGTGTGGCCAAAATAGAGGCAGAACCCTTCTCTGTTGCCAACACTGATTTTTCCACAGTTTCGATGAACTCCTACCTCAAAAGAGGTTTCTTGTAGATCTTTAGTCGATGCCCATTGATGAGCATGGGGATGGCTTCTTCATCAATGGTCCAGATAAGGGCGGAACCATTTTCATTGCACTTCTCCACTGCATATGGTCCTAGCCATCTTGTCCTCAGCGTCCCTTTGAAATCCTTATGTCTGGAATCATACAGTAGCGGCCAATCTCCCGGTTGGAATTGTTTTTCATTAAGATGCCGCTCACGCCATATCTTCCTATGAAGTTGAACCACTTCTGAGTGTAGGAGGGCCTGCATTCGATGTTCATCTAACCCATTCAGCTGCAATAACCTTACATGTTGAGCATGGCTAAGATCTAGGTCCAACTGAGCTTCCATCCTCAATGTGTTGTACTCGAACTCGATTGACAACAAAGTTCTCTTCCGATTGACTAGCTCATAAGGTGTGAAATTGGTTGTGGTCTTCCAAGTGGTGTTGTAGGCCCAAGTGGCCTCAACTAGGCAATCTGCCCAATCCTTTCTGCCACTGCTCACTAACTTAGTCAAAATCCCTTCTAATGCTCTATTAGTGACTTCCACCTGCCCATTTGCTTGAGCATGATATGGGGTGGAATTCCTATGCTTGATCTTGTGGTGAGCGAGCAAGTATTCAATTAAGTTGGAGGTGAACTGGCTTCCTTGATCGGTGACTAACTCTCTTGGGTAGCCAAATTTGTAGAAGATGTTTTCTCTTAAAAACTCAGCCACCTTTACTTCTGTCGCTACTTTGATTGCCTTGGTTTCTGCCCACTTTTTCAAGTAGTCTGTGCACACAATGATGTAATATGTTTACCTTGAAGGAGGGTTGATAGGACCCACAAAATCCATGCCCCACTTCTCAAATGGCTCAAGGGTCACTTGAGGTTGGAGAGGCATTTCGTCCCTTGGAGTCGGTTTCCCCATCCTCTCGCATCGGTTACATTGGCTGATGTATCTTCTGACATCTTGATGAAGAGTGGGCCATTAGTAGCCTGCCTGTAGAATTTTGAAGGCACTCTGTTACACAGTAATTTGTCACCATTTGCCACCGTCCCTGTTATCCCTCTCCTGCATCTTGGAGGATCGATTCTGGGACTTGTGAGAAGTGACAAGACTTGAAACCACTTGCATCATTCACCTCTGAACATGACATTCATATGCCCTGAAGACATCTCCTGCACCTTGCCCTTAAAAACAACCCTTTTTACATTAGTGCTGGCCCACTGTGTTATGCCCACGCCAATGGGGAAAATCCTATAAAAGGGGCGCGCCATTAGCGCTCTGTCCCATAGTCGCAATCGCGCCAACCTTTTTGGGCAAAGTTTTTAACCAATCAACCTCCGAAAGTTCTATCCAACTCATTCACCAACTGAATCCAAGTTAAGTGAGGATGGATTGGCTCCGAATCTCCTTGAATGGGAAGTAGTTTGCCACCATTCCATAGAAGTTTCCAAGTGATGAAGCCAAATCCATTATTGTTTTGATTGATCTTATCTCTTCCTTTTAATCTATAAAATCTTGTCTCGATGGCTTGAGCAAGCTAGTTCTAGTCCTGTGGTAATTATACTTGTGCTAAAAGGAAGATATCAAGAGATTAGAGTTGCAAGAGCCTTCTTTGTGTCCAAAAGGCTTAACCTAAGTAAGGAGATCTTGTTACCAAAGAGAGAGAGGCTTGTCCCTCACCCCTTCAAGCTTTACAAGACTTGTGTAGCTGAGCACCCAGCCAAAGGAGGAGTTGACGTCAGGATGCTGGTTGTATTCTCCTTTGTTGAATATTAATAATAGATGACTATCATTACGGTTCCATTCTCATTGTTGTGATGATTAATGTTGAATTATGTCCTTCCTGACTGATGTATAATTGCATATATTAGATTTCACGCTTGTGTTTATGTTGTTCTCTTTGTGTGCAGGTGTCCATTCACGAGGATAGTGGAGGATTGTGACCGGCCAGGGCAAAGGAACGTGGGCGACATCTCTTCTACAAACGAAAGCGTTGGAACTCAAGTAGGTCTTCATCACCTACCTTTTTATTTGCAATTAGGAACTTGGATGATAGCATTGTTTGATTGTTGCTAGACCCGTTCTGGGCTAGTAGGGATCGCCTCTATCCGTAGAGGGGATTTACCTCTCCAACACACTCCTCTTTGCTGCAAAATGGCTTCCAGAGGGTCCATCGTGATAGGTTAGGAGGATGTCAAAGAATTCCTCCTCCCTAACACAATTCCTCAAGATCTGATCAAGGCCAAGTTTGAACAAGTTACCCCCGATCCACGTGAATGGGGCACTCTTCCTCACGATTATGCTCTTCTCCTTTGAGGATAGATGCGGAGAGAACTGTGTTGAGACCAAGTAGTTTGTTATATCAGCGAACCACGGAGAGAGTACTGAGATAGCAAACAGATGTTCATCTGGCATCTGGTCATCCACTGTTCCTTCTTCACCTACTGGAAAATCCAATCTAGACAAGAAGTTAGCAACAACATTTTCTTTACCTGGTTTGTTAATGATAGTCAAATCAAACTGCTGCAACAAAAGTAACCATCTAATAATATGAGCATTTACATCAGGCTTATTCATTAAATATCTAATTGCAACATGATCAGTGTGTACAAATGTTTGATAGCGAGTGATGTAGTGTCAGAACTTGTTCAGGTAATGGACCACGGCCAAGAACTCCTTCTCAGTTACAGTATAGTTAATTTCTACCTTGAACATGTTTTTGCTAACAAAGTATATGGCATATGGAAGTCTTTCCTCAACTTGTCCTAAGGCTGCCCCTATGGCTTTGTTCGAGGCATCAGTGTGGATGTGGAAAGGTAGGGCCTAGTTTGGGCCTCTCAAAATTGGGGCAGACGCTAATTCATCCTTCAACTCATTCAGAGCCCTTTGACAGTCGTCAGTCCATTTATACTCAACATCTTTTCCTAAGAGGCCAAACAATGGCGAGGCTAGCTTATTGAAATCTTTAATGAATCTTCTATAATATCCCGCTAAGCCTAGGAAACTCCGAACATCTCTTACCTTATGAGGAGGTGGAACCTTTTTGATGATAGCAATTTTCTTAAGATCCACCTGTAATCCTTGGCGAGAAATGGTATGACCTAACATGGTCCCTTCAGTCATCAGGAATTCACATTTTTCAGGGCTGAGGGACAGGTTCATCTCAATGCACTTGCTTAAAACTTTTCCCAGCTTGGACAAGGCTTCTTGGAAGCTATACCCATAAGGAGTAAAGTCATCCATATAGATTTCCACCGAGTTATGAACCAGCTCGGAAAAGATGCTCAGTACAACTCTCTGGAAAGTGGTAGGAGCATTGCATAGCCCAAAGGGAAGGAATCGGTAGGCAAAGGTACCCCATGGACAAGTGAAGGTGGTCTTATCTTGGTCCTCTGGGTTGATTTGGATCTGATTATACCCGCTGAACCCATCTACGAGAGAGAAAAACATCTTTCCCGCCAGTCCATCCAATACTTGATCTATGAAAGGCAAAGGGAAGTGGTATTTCTTGGTGGCTTTGTTTAGTTCTCTATAGTCTACACAGATTCTCCACTTCCCATTTTTCTTGGGTACCAACACCAGAGGGGAAACCCATTTGCTATCCGAGATGGGGTAGATGAATCCTGCATCCAACAGTTTTTGCACTTCTTCTTTAACAGTGTCCTTAAGGGCTGGATACATTCTCGTTTGTAGTTGACTGACTGGTTTACAGTCCTCTTTAATGTAAATATGATAGGTACAGACTGAAGGATGGATTCCTTTCATTTCCTTGTAGCTCCAGGCAAAAGCCTCCAAACGATGGTTCAAGAGGCTACATAGCTCCTTTTCCTGAGAGGGAGAGAGAGAGGAGTTGATATTTAAAGTTCTTTCTGGGCCAAACTCCACATTCTTAACTCTGGGAGAGGTCGGATCAGTCACACATAGGTCCACTAAAGCACTGGCTTGGGTATATTCCACCAACTCTTCTAAGGATAGTGCACCGGGAGGAGGATTTTGGATTTAGTTCTCAATCAAATCATCGTCGATTTGAGTTCCTCCCCTACTGGCCGCCACTATGCATAATGGTGCAGAGTAGACCTCATCCTCATCTCCTTCTTCCAACCAGAGGGGTAAGTCATGTTTTAGTAGAGGTTGGGTAGGAGGGTATAGGACCAGCTGTTTGGTCATAGGCCCATTTTTTATGGTCATGCTTCCTGCTCGACAGCTGATGTAAGCGTCTGCAGTACCTAGCCAAGGCCTTCCCAAAATGAGGGGATACCCAATGAGTTTTGCCTTTCGCTGAAGGACCAAGAAGTCCGCAGGGTACTCCAAGGAGTCAAAAAAGACCAAGACATCTTCCCCAATCCCTTCGAGAGTCACGGTGGAGCGGTCTGCCACTTGCAGTACTATCGAGGTCTTCCTTAAGGAACTCTGAAGGTTGAGCTTAAGCATGGTGTCCTTGGTCATCACATTAATGGCAGCCCCTAGATCAATCAAGGTGTGGGGGATGATGGTGCCATTGATGTGAACATCAACTACAAGACTCCCAGGGTCCAAATACTTTGGATAGATTACTTGCCCCAACATAAGATTGGACAGTTGTCCTATGACATTGATAGTTGAGGCATCTCTCTTTCGCCTGTCTGGGTGCCTAAAACACTTCTCCTTAATCAATTTTTTGTATATCGGTACTTCTTTTATGGCATGGAGAAGTGGTATTTTCACACACAATTGCTTGACTTCTCCCAGAAGCTCAGTCTCTTCTAGGTTGGGTTGCACGGTTACTGTGAGTCGCTCAGGAAACGGTGGAATGGCTTGGGGTTCTCTTTCTTGTTTCTCTTCCTCCTCCTCTAGGGGAGGAGGTTGGCGCTCTGGAAGGACCTTCCCAGATCGTAGGTTGATCTCCTGTATCTCCACAGCATAGGTAGGGCATGTTGTCTCCCGAGTATATACCTGCTAGGCCTGTCTGTTGTTGGGGGTCGGGTTCGGTTGAGCAGGCATCTGGGGTTGTCTTGGAGGAACATGAGGTAATGGTTGTGGTTGAGCCAGTGGTGGAGGAAAAATGGCGGGAGGAGGGTTGTATGGAGGCCTCCACCACGGTTGAGATGCATTCCACTGAGGCTGTGGCTAGGCATGTGAGTGGAATGAATGAGGCGTAGGTTGAGTATGGTATGGAGATGGATAAGACCAGGGAAGAGGTGCGGACCAGGAAGGATTAGGAGGGGGGCCCCAAGAAGGTATAGGAGCAGATTGGTTGGGGTTATAATAAGCTTGGGATGTCCCTTGCATCCCCTGCTTGTAAGTTCTGGGCCCATGTGGCCTCCTTCGGTTGAGGAAGTAGAGAGGTTCAATTGCCGCCTCAGTCCCTAGGCACATGGCTTTAAATCCAGGCAAGGTAGGGCATTGGCTGGTGGGGTGGTCTTCCTCACAAATGAAACATACCTCTACTGAGTGCAATGGGCACTCATTCTTAGGATGCTTCCTTGTGCATCTAGGACAAAAAATGGCCAAAGCCCTCTCAACTTCCTCTTTCTTTTACTAAATTCGGAAGGTATCAAGTTGCATGGCAATAGTCTGTCTCATCTCACTCTTGAGGTCTTCCATCTGGTTAGCAAACTCATGCTTGGAGAAGGTGGTACTAGCTGAAAGTGGATTTCCCCTACCTCTCTTCTGGGCTGCCCTAGAATGGTTTCTAAACATGGTCTTTATGTCCTCATCAGGTAGTTGGTAGATGTCCCCTCCAGCCAGCATGTGAAGGGTGTCTAGAAGGCCTTTAGGGACTCCTCGGAGCAGAACGAGCTTCAGAGATTCCGGGTCAAGTGTGCACCTGGCCCGTTTATAAATAAGTTGGAACCTTTCCTCGTAATCTTCTAAAGACTCATCTCTTCCCATGTTCATCCAAAAGATTTCTCCATTGGTTTCCTTGGACCTACAGTAGTCCCAGTATTTGGTATTGAAAGCTTGCTGCATCTGAGCCCAAGTGGTGATACTGTTTCCAAGTAACCCCATGAACTAGCGTAATGTTGCGTCCTTGATGGTAGAGGGGAAGAGTTTCAACTTTTTCTTGTCCTCAGCATAGTCGTAAGTTCGACAAAGGACAACAAACTCAAACAGGAAGGTATCAGGGTCTTCAGTAGTCAATCCATGGAAGTGAGGTAAAGTTGAGGGACTTATGTTTTTCATTTTTATGTCTCCATTGGTCTCTCGGATGGGAAAGGCACCTTCTATTCTCTCATCTTCTCTTCTACCGTTTCGGTTTTTAGCCATGGCTTCAGACATAACGTTCTCTAACTCTTCTTCTGTTATAGGATCTTCAAATATCTCAGGAGGTTCGCCTATAGGTTCTTCTGGCTCACTGTTACCAAAGAAGAGAGAAGGTTGACTCAGTGATGTGGTGGGGGTGTTGGGTAAGAATTTTCCGGTTTTATCTCTGTTCCTACGAGGCATGAAATGGAAAGACTTTTGATTGCTTTTGTTTTTTTCTTCTTGCACCTGCAAAACTAAAATAGATTGAACTACAGCTAACTATCTTGCTGAAATGTAAAGACAGAATTGAAATAAAAGTAGGAAAGGACTGATCTATTTTGCTTAAATGAAATTGCACGAATGAAATGCTAGGCTACGCTTGCGGAATTGAAATGCTAATCTACACTTGCAGAATTGAAATTCTAATCTATGAAAGCAGGAAATGTCTACTCTACTTTTGTGAAAATGAAATTGCAGAATGTAAATGAAATAAACTACTCAGCATAAGGTTGTAGGAGAAAATGGAAGAAAAGCAACAATCACCAATACTCTGACGCTTCCCCGGCAACGGCGCCAAAAAGATGGTGGGCTCGAGTATTGCAGCAATAATGTTGCAACTCCTGGGACTCCCTTCTTTACTTTTATCAACCCGGTAGTTTGTAACAAACTTGGAAGCGACGGTGTTGTATGCACAAGTACTAGCTCTTGCCGCAGGTGTCACTTAGTTAGCTGCTACAAGTCTGCTAGGGGCTCAAGGCAACTTCTATGAGCTTGAGAAAAAGCTTGTTAACTGATGAATGGAAGCTAGTCTCGAAGGAAGCTAATCTATTTGCGGAAAGAGATTGAAAAACTGAAGGAAAGCGCAAACCCTAATTCTACCAGCTAGTCCTACTGATGCAAAGAAGAGAATGCAAACTACTGAAAGAGATGTCATTACTTCTATGAAGGTAAAATACATGTGTCTAGACTACCTCTGTCCTAAGAAAACATCTTTTTGTGTTTTTGATTAAATTGCTAGTTTCATCATGCATATGCTTTCACTGTTCTTTACTGTGCAGGAGTGGATCAAGGAGGAGGAATGCTTGGAAAAGGTTGGGAAGGTTCAGAGAGGGTCTAAGGAGTCCCTAACACCCTTCCAGAGAGTTTCACAAAGTTTGTCTATCAAGAAACCTCATTTGTGAGCTTCCACCGGAAGTCTGCAGGGGTTCTACAGGATGTTTAGGAATTTCTACAGGATGTTCAGAAATTTCTACAGGATGTTTAAAAATGGGATTTTAGAGGATGGGTGAGTGAGGGAAGATGCATGAATGGATAGGGAGGTGGGAGAGGGGCCTGGAGTGACCCAGTGATTGGTGGATGGAGAGGTGAGAAGGTGTAGAAGGCTGACTTGGCTTAAAGAAGGCTGAAACAATGATTGCGCAAGAAGGTAGGGTTGCGTGGGCAAAAGGACAGGTGTGAGATGAGGGACCTAGCTAAGAGATGGAACAGTTGGCTCTGATGAAGCTTAGGTGGATGAGAGAGTGGTAGAGATGCTCTGCACAGTCTACTTCAACCGAATCAACAAAGTCTTACAAATAATCAAAGTCCTAGCTAATCTAATCTAACTGTCAATAAAACGAATGAACAACAGCTTTACTTGGAAAGAAAACCATGTACATCATTCATGCAAAGAAACATTTCAGAGATCTGAACCCATAACTAACTTCTGCAAATGAAAACAGTACACTAAGGATTGCATGGTCAAGCAAACTAGTGTTTTTTTTGGGACAACACTGTTTCTTCAATTCCAGCCCCTGATCCAATAAGGATGAGGTGAAACCGAGAGTGTTGTTGACCCTTTTCTTGGAGCTTTTTTCCCTATTATTATCCTACCAATCTATTTTAAACATCTGAAGCAATTCTATTCATAAACAGTGATCTATCTAATCAACACAGCTAAAGCTGCCTAACAAAAAGGAAGCCCTAGGCTCTCAGGTTAGGCCCAACCCTGAGAGCTATGGCTCCTATAGAAAACTCAGAGTTGATATAAAATCAGACTGCTTCTCATTATCAAAAAATAGTCATAAATCAAGAGTTATGCCAAAATGGCTACAAGATAACAAGTTAAAGCTAATAGCACTGTAGTGCAAAATATGCAATGGTTTCCAAAAGTCCCTTACGAAGGCTGAGGCCTTAACATTTATACACCACGAGGGCCCTAGCTGGCCTCCTAAATCTATGGGACTT
>APFE030732256.1:0-22144 GCA_000404065.3 Pinus taeda | reverse complement strand
CGTCACCTCGATTGTGGGGTGTGCACGAGTGAAAAAATCCAGAGAATTATCCCCCTCTGAAAAAGAAGGGAAAAGAAAGGGATAATTCACCGGATAAAAAACACTCCAAGGTGTACTCGTTTGCTGATCGAGTCCCACATCCTAGGCCTGTTACAAATTCAAGAAACATCATACTAGCATCACTTATTACAATTCCCCGTAGGGTGTGGAATTTGGGTACAAAGAAGAAATATGATGAGAAGATAGAAGGAGAGTTAAAAAACTCTGTTAACTGATGACATCTGATGGTACAAGTGTCCTCTGGATCATCCTTGGGCATGGAGTCTTCACCAAATCATCAGGTGCTACTCCAGTAGTCAACAAAACCCATGCTCCAAAAATAATAATAATAATTTTCTTTCATTTTACAATATACAAGAAAAAAAAGTACATTTCATATTTATGACCGAACCTAGTTACGCAATTTTCAACACTCCCTCTTAACTAGGGAGGTATTCATAAATGGTACATGGACATTCTCAATCTAAAGAGATCTCATAAGAAGAGTTAGATTGGTAACCCATTTGTTTAGCATCATATCAACTAGCATTCTCATATAGTAAGGCCTTGACTAATCGCTTTATCTCTCCATAAGGTCAAAGCACAATGTTGGTGAGACCAATGATTTATAGACACCATCATCATTGTCTCTCAAGGTACATACACCACCCGACTGTTCACAGAGTATGACCTTCCTTGGACTATTCTTATCTTGGATAGCTAGTCCTCAAAGAATATCGGTCCACGACTACTCTTATCTTGGATGCCCTACCTCATCCTCAAAGAGTATCAGATGCTAGACGCTTACCTAATCCTCCATTTTGTCTTCCTAAGTGAAGACGAATGATGTGCCTATCTCTCCCTCTCAACCAGGGAGTATACATCAACCACACCAAGCTTGTCTCTCAAATACACAAGCTACTTATTGGGAAGAGATTTTGTCAATATGTCAGCTACCTTCTCATCGATGGAGATGTATTATAGCTGCATCACACCATCTTGTACTAGCTTCTGAATATAGTAGTATGTGTTGTTGATATGCTTTGTCTTTCCATGAAATACTGGGTCTTCAAACAATATTATACAACTGGTGTTATCACAATGTATCACTGTTAGGGTCTATTGGTCCCTCATATAAGTCGGATAGCAACTTCCTTAACCAGACAACTTCTTTGCTTACTTCACAAGCTGCAATATACTCAGCCTCAGCACTACTCAAAGTAATTGTTTCTTGTTTTTTGCTCATCCATGAGATCATGGAAGATCCCAAACTAAAACATCCTTTGATAGTTCTCCTTCCATCCGGCTCACGACCTCCCCAATCAGAATTTGTATATCCAATTGAGTGAACATCATTCCTTCTATCATATTTCAGAGAGTAGTGGATGGTTCCTTGCAAATATCTCAATATATATTTTGTTGTTATCCAATGATCATGTCTTGGATCCACTTGGAATTGACTGAGAACATTTATTGCAAAACATGTCTAGTCGAGTGTTCACCAAGTACATCAGCGAGCCAATCAGTTGTCTATACTTGGAAGGATCCACATGGCTTGATTCGGAACTCCTTAGCCTTTTTAAGTTTATGATCATTGGGGTTGTCATTAGTTTGCAATCCCTGATGTCAAACCTCTTCAACATATTGCTCACATACTTTCCTTGACCTAGATAGATCTCATCAGGTCCTTGCTAGACTTCCAGTCCCAAATTGTAGTGCATCAAACCTAGATCCTTCATGTCAAATTATGTTGCTAGTTGCTTCTTACATTCTTCAATTCGACCTTCCACACCCGTCAAGAGAAGATCATCCACATACAGAAGAATGATTACCAACTCTCCCTTCACAACCTTAATATAAAGGTTCAAATCAGCAAAACTCTTTGTGTATCCCAATCTCTGTAGGTATGCTTCTATCCTAGTGTACCATGTCCTTGGTGCTTGCTTGAGGCCATAAAATGACTTCTTCAGTCTGCAGACATATGCCTTTTTGTCTTTAACTTCAAATCCTAAGGGTTGTTCTATATGGACTACCTCATCAATTGTGTCATTCAAGAATGCAATCTTGACATCCATTTGGTGGATGTTCCACCTGATCGATGATGCCAAACAGACCAATGAACTAATAGTTGTATACCTTGTTGTTGGAGCAAATGTCTCTTCATAGTTGATGCCCTCCTGTTGAGAGAAGCCCCTAGCCACAAATCTTGCCTTATATTTATCAATGCTTCCATTTGTTGCATGTTTGATCTTGTAAAACCATTTGGAAGTTACCACAAATTTGTCTTCAGGCCAAGGTACGATCTCCCAAACTCCATTCTTGATTATAGATTGGTATTCTTCATTCATGGCATCCTTCCATTCTTGGTGATTGACAACTTCTTCAAAAGTCGATGGCTCTGCTTCTATTAGTTTTGTCATGTAGGTTGCATACCCAGAATATTGTTTGGGCTTCTTGCTTTCCCTTAATGTACCTTGAACTACTCCATGACCTTCTACATCTAGAAGTGTAGACTTGAACCAGTTAGGTCTTTTTCTAGTTTCAGGGATTAGTGTAGGTTGTATAGGTTCATAGGGACCTTCATCTTCATGATTTGATTCTTCTTCCCTAGACACTTCTTCTTCAAATACAGGTAGTTCTTCATCATAAAGTCCATAGGGAGATCCTTTGATTTCTTGAATGCAAAACTTTTGTCAAATGTCACATCTCGACTAACTTTTGTTCAATGTCCTTCCTTTATGTAGATCCTATATGCCTTGGAAGAGTTAATGTAGCCCACAAACATTCCCTTCATGCCAGATGGATCCAGCTTCTTCCTTTTGTCCTTAGGTATATGAATATAGACAGGACAACCAAAGATTCGGAGATGATCTACGGATGGTTTCTTTCCAATGAACACTTATTTGAGAGTCTTGTTATCTAGTGACATGCGGGGACTTCGATATTGTATGTATACAGTTGTCTTTGTAGCTTCACCCCACAAAAATTTCGGTAAATCTTGATCATGTAGCGTTGCTTTTACACTTTCTTCAATGGATCGGTTCTTTCTTTCTGCAACTCCATTTTGTTTGGGATTATATGGGCCTATCAGCTCCCTCTTAATCCCAGACTCCTTAGAGAAAGTTATGATTTCCTTAGATGTGTATTCTCCTCCATTATCAGATCTTAGTATCTCGATTCTTCTTTTTGTAAGGTTCTCTACTTCAGCTTTGAATTCTTGAAACTTGGTAAATACTTCATCCTTAGATTTCATTAGGTAAACCCAATTTTTTCTTGAATGGTCATCTATAAATGTGACATAATATAGATGACCTCCAAGTGATTTAGGAGTCATGGGACCACAAACATCGGAATGAATAAGATCCAAGATTTCTTTTGATCGTGAAGCACTACTTCCAAATGGTCTCTTGGTGTTCTTACCCAATGCACACCCCTTGCATACTCCTTTGTGATCTTCTCTCAGTTCAAGGATTCCATCTACTATTGAATTTAGAGTTGGAAGGATTTTGAAATGGAGATGACCGAATCTTCTATACCAAAGTTCACATGGGCTAATTTCAATGTGAACTAGAGCATGAGCAAGAGGAGATAGCAACCTATAAAGTCTTCCTTCACGAATCCCAATCACTCTAGAATTTTCTATACTTGAGTTTGTTGATTTCTGGTAGCATTGGATGTGCTCTAAGTCTCAAATTGTGCAAGAGGCTTAGACACATGCATTCTCCAATACCCAAAAATCAGTGTTGATAATATTGCTGAAATATCGGCGATATACGTAAATATCGCGATATTTTCAGCGAGCCGAAGCCGAAAATATCGCGATATTTTTGTATATCGCCGATATTTCGGCGATATTATCAACACTGATTTCTGCAAAATATCATGCGACGATCCAATTTATCGACGGGAGACAGTAAAAAAAATCCACGCAAGTTATAAAATTCCGATTTTGGTTTTTTATGAATAATTTTCATTTCTGATTGCTGGAGAAAGAAGGGGAGAGCTATGTGCTTACTGCCAAGGAGGGTTTGAGCGTTGCATGGTGATTATCGCCACCAACAACGAAGATTTCGTTGATCTAAGCTTCAAGAATAGTGAGACAATTTCATTTCTTCCATTAACAGGTATGTTCAAATAAACCCCTATGTTAATGAATTTTTTGTTAGTTTTAGGATTGTTCTTGCTTGCCTACTTGCCTACAATCATTTTGCTTGTTTTTTTTTCCATTTGAAAATATTTTCATGCCCATGAGCAAATGCAAGGGTTTTAAGTTTTTAACTTTTCAAGTTTTCTCCATATTTGGAGAGCAAACTCCATTTTTTTTAGTTCATAGCTGCAAACGCTATTTATTAATTTTATTATATATTAGGGGTTCATCTCTATAAAATTTCTTCATCTTAGAAATTAGTTTCTTATTGTGCAATGTGAACAGTGAGGTAGGTTTACCGTTTGCCTATTTCTATGTATGAATTTATGAAATGATGTGCTCAATATTGGATGTTGTGTAATGCCTTCGCAGTGAAACATATTCCTCCTCTTATTGGCAGTGTTGTTTATTCATGTAGCCATGATTATCTACTTGGTGTTTCCCTTACAGATTTCTCTGATATTCGAGAGCAAACTGCATTTTTTTTTTAACTTTCAATTACACCCTCTTATTGTCATTTATGATTTTTCATTGAATTTTCAATTCACACTGCAAAATTGCAAATAATGTAGCAAAAAAATTGTTTTGTAAAATGATGTGGTTATTACTTATTAAGTTACTAATTCCATCTTTTTTTGGTGCCCTAGGTTTGAGTTAGCCCACTACAAAATACAAATATGCCAAATGCCTTGGACCCATTTTGGGAGTATGGGAACCCTGATGGTGGGACAAATCGTGCATATCTTACATGCAAATTGTGTGGGACTAGGATGACAGGTGGGGTTACAAAACTGAAATACCATCTTGCTAGACTCAGTGGACATGATGTTGGGATTTGTACAGTTTCTAGTCCGGAGCTTATACAAAAAGCTCTTGAGACAATTGATGAAAAAGATAGAAAGAAGGAAGAGGCAGAAAGAAACAAAGTTGAACGTGCAGGTAGATCTTTCGGGATCTTCTCCTGATTTTGATGTTGAGGGTAGTGGGAGGGGCTCCACAGCGGGCAATCGTCACCTGCTACTACTACTGCGAGGTCATCATTTTTTGTTCCACGAACAGGACCTGGAGCACAACCTGGCATAAAATCGCTTGTTAAAAAAAAGGAGAAGCAAGAAGCAGATAGAGTCATGGGGAGGTGTATTTACTGGAGCGACTTACCTCTCAGCATCATCAAAACCAATCCATTTTGGCAGCCAATGTGTGATGCTATTGTTGTTGTGGGCCTAGGGTACAAAAGTGCCACATATGAGGAGTTGTGAGGGCCAATTCTTCAAGCAGAAAAGCAGGACATCAACTCTAGATTGGCGGAGTTGAAAAAGACATGGGAAGTTACTGGATGCACAGTGATGTCTGATGTTTGGACAGATAGGAAGAGTAGGACCCTTCTAAATTTCCTGGTACATTGTCCTAAAGGTACCATGTTTATTAAATCGTTGGACGCATCCAAACATATCAAAGATGCAGCAACGATATGTGAGTTGTTAGATGGGTTCATTCGAGAGATTGGTGTGCAGAATGTGGTGCAAGTCATAAAAGACAATGCAGCGAATTATGTGTCTGCCAGCGAGATGCTTATGGAGAGGCATCCCACATTGTTTTGGACTCCATGTGCAACACATTGTCTCGATTTGTTGCTTGAAAATATGGGGAAACTCTCCTTCATCAAGGAGGCGGTTGATATGGCTAGGAGCGTCCCCAAGTTTATTTATAACCATGCTTTTGTTCTTAGCCTCATGAGAAGGTTCACTAGAAACAAGTTGTTGCGGCGTCCTGCGATCACAAGTTTTGCCACAAACTTTATTACTCTTCAGTCTTTGCTTCGATCTCAGTTTGAGTTGAAGCAAATGTTTGTGTTTGATGATTGGCGTAATTATAGATACAGCAAGAGACAGGACGGGAAAGCCATTGCAAAAATGGTGTACTCTGAGACGTTTTGGTGTGGAGTAGAAGAAGCATGCGCAGTTAGTGAACCTATAGTAAAGGTTCTCAAATTGGTGGATGGGGAGAAGCCTGAAATGGCTTATTTGTATGAGGGCATGGATAGGGCCAAGGAGGCCATTCGTTCTTATTATGCAGACAAGGGTTCTGTTGGCCTTGATAGGCAGATGATGTTACGGGATGTCATTGATAGTTGGTGGACAGGGATGCTTCATTGACCCATTCATGTAGCAACACTCTTCCTCAACGCATTTTCATACAAATGCGGCTTTGCTTTTGATGGCGAGGTGATGGAAGGGCGCCATTCATGTATTTAGAGGATGGTACCTGATCCTGAGCTTCGTAGCAAAATCAATCGCGAGATACAGTATTATAGGGATTGTGTTGGCCTATTTGGCTATGATGATGCTATTAGGGAAAGGACCCTCTTCATGCCACGTAAGTGACAAGTCATCACTCATTAGAAATTAGAATTTTCAATTTAGAATTTCCTTACTTATAATTCTATTTTTTTTAAATTCAATTATGTAACTTTTATTTGAAAGTTTAATTATGTTTTAAGTTTTTGAATTTTTTATTTCTTTACTTTGTTGTAGATATTTGGTAGCGAAGCTATGGTGCAAGGGCACCAAATTTGCAGAAATTGGCCATATGAATCTTGAGTCAAACATGTAGCTCCTCAGGGTGTGAGCGCAATTGGAGTATATTTGAGAAAATACACGCAAAAAAAGCGCAACAGGTATAACTTTGAGCTCCAGCATTCAGTTGAGCAATTACACTTATTGTAATTTTTAATTTTTAATTTACGACCTTCAAGTGTCAAGAGTCAAGAGTCAAGACTCATTAGTTTTTTTAACACTCTTACAAGTTGGAGTTCGCACGCCTCAATGATTTAGTGTATGTGCATTACAACATCCAACTTCGAGTGAGGCAAATAGAAGCACCAATGGATCCAGATGCCATTTCCTTAGACAATATTGATGTATTGTCTCAGTGGAGGGTGGAGTCTGAGGAGCCCATCTTAGAGGAGTCACCTTCATGGTTAGAGCCAGATGATCCATTAGAACAGAGGCAGCAAGAGAAGGAGGAGGAGGAGGAGGAGGACACTGTGGGAGCATCAGCATCAACACCATTTGCTATAAATATACAAGAGCATAGCTCCATACCTAGCATTCATTATTTGACATTAGGTGCAGAGACAGGGTCAAGGCCTTCTACTACTAGGGGTAGGCCTGGCAAACAGCCCATCATGTTTTCCCGTAAAAGGGGGAGAGGACAGTGATTTCGGATAGATAGTTGCTAGTTTTATTTGTTATGCTACATATAACTCATGATGATGAGATACTTTTATATATGTGATGTTATTTTGTATTGGTTCTCCACATTTGAGTCATTGAATGGACAATTATCAAGGATCAGCAGGATTTGGTATCGCCTTCGATGTATCATTTCTATTTGACGTCATATATATCAATGCTTTCTTCATATTTATGTGCCAATGAGTTTATTTCATGTTGTTATTGTTTTATATGTTTAAAAATCTTTAAAAAAAAATGAATATATTATGCATTTTTTATGCTTGTCGATATTTGCCGATATTGCTGATAAGATATTTTCTAGACCCTCGTCGATATTTTGCCGATACTGATATTTTCAACACTGATATACATGCTTTGGTGTTTTTTCAATCTTTTAATTGTACAGGAACAAATCAAAAAATTGCAGGCGATTTTCGTGGATTCCAGAGAAATATCTAAGCCCCGGAGGGCGTCTCCATTTTATTTGCAGGTTGAAGATAAATTTCAAAAAGATCATGGGCAAATTTTTTTAGGGCCTTGAGGCCCTACGCTGGCCATCTCCAACCTCTTTCTTGGCCTCCCTTTCAGCCTTATGGACTCCCCTCTTTCACCAAAATTCTCTCACTAATTTTTCCTAAAAATTTCCCAAAAAAAAATTTAACAAAGTTTCTCACAAAAAAAATTCCGAGTTGAGAATTTTCAGTGATTCGGACAACATATCTTCAGGTGTCTTCAAGCCCCTAAGGGATGACTGGTGCACATCCTCTAAACCCTTACCTTTTTCATTGATCTAATTGAAAGCAAGATTAATATTGGAATAAAATTTTAGTTATTTGAAATTTAGCAGCAAATTAGTTTTCATCTTTCACTGCATTACATTTCAGAAATATAATTACATTCAGAAACTTTTGAATGCTATTTTCTGAATATTATTTCACTGTTTTTTTAGTAATTTTCTGAGTTTTTAGATCAAATACATCAATAAATCATAAATAATTAAACTCAGAAATTTTCTAAATTGTAATTATCAATTTGTCATTTAAAATTTTCTGTTGATATACATAGAAATTTCTTAATATTGTATGGTTACAAGGTTGTTGTTTTAAAATATATTGCTAGTTTTAACATTTGATGTAACAACAGATTACTAGACTGATATTTCATTAATGTGATCTGAGTTTAAAACATTTAGTTTAATTTCTGAAGTTCATTTGTTTTTTACATGCTTATGCATGTAGGACTAATCTAGTGTTACTTATGCATCTAATGATCTTGGTTGGGTATTTCATACAAATGAATTTTTCAATTTAAAGGTGTTTTATTTCAGCATTTTACATTTCAGTCCATCGTGCATTTTAGTAATTATTTGTGCAGATTTTACATTTTGCAGTGTTGGTATAAGTACTTGCTTTCACATTTGGATCACCACCTTTCTGAGCCTTAAGTTAAATAACATTCAAGATATATTTCAGAAATAATTTCAGGCTCTCCTTTAACTAAAATTAACCAAGTCCTTGCATTTCACATAGTTTTAATTTTGCATTTGCATATGAGACAATCAAGTATTTTCAGCAGCAGTTTTCCATCTTTTACATGAACATTATTTTCTTCGCAAGATAGTTGACTTCACAAGACACTGATATCACTTTCTTCAAATCATTTTGAATCCTTAAAATCTTGCGCAGTCTAAAATAAATATTTGTTGCTTAGCTGTGTCTCCCAAATTGTTTGGTTCCCAACTAATCTTTTGTTTTTTCATTTCCATAGGGTCTACCCCCTTAGTCTGCTATTGGGAGACAACTCAAACAGAGTGATTGAGGATCAATGTGACAACGCCCAAACTGAGCCATTGTCGTGGTGCCTAGACATTCTGTTCGAGAACATTTTTTGGCGACGTTGTCAGGTATAGAGTTTTTCTATCCTTGGTCCTCTTGACATTTTTTCTAATCTTCTAATCTCTTCTGCCATTCATTAGCTCGTCAAGTGACACGACATTTTTTGGCGCCATTGCATTTCTTCATCTTTTCATCACCTTATCTTTCATCTACACTTTCAGCACCTGGACATTTCGGTTGGTTTCCTATTTGGGTGGTGACTTCACTTATTCATCCATTATTTCTCATACAAGAAAACTTCCCTTATATCCATTTGTTTCTCACTGACAGACCTTTCGGTTTTTACCTTTTAGATCTTAGAGCTAGATTCATGTTCAAGTGGCGACTCCACTTCTTTCATTTCTTACAAGAATTTCTACTAGAAGCTCGCTTCTTGGAGATCTCTCGATTTTCTTGAGAAGGGTTCTCTCTCTAGTATCCATTTGGTCCCTCCTTATCCATTTAAGCAAGTCATGATGGATGACTGTTGATTTGGAGTAGCATCGGATGTGCTCTTGCCACGAAATTTGGTGGAGAGGTTGGAGCACATGATATCTCCAATACCCAGGAAGGGTTTGGACAGATTCTAAACAGTTCAGTAGATATTAAAACAATTAATATTTTTAATGGAGTCCCTAAGTCTAAACTTAGGAAAAATAAAATATTAATGGGAATTTATATGAAACTGTGTTAGAATGGTCCAAAAGACATGGATCAGGTCAAATCTAATCTTAGTCATTGAATAGGGACTTAATCCCGGCCATTGATATGTCAATAGGAGAAGTATAAGAGGAGGCTTGAGGGTCACTTCGAGAAGACACCAGAGAGATCAGTCATTTTATTCTCTAGAGCGGGGTTTGCTAAGAGAGATAGAATTAGTGATCGAAAGATGCAACTGAGAGGCATTTGAGTACAGAGAGACAAAGAGGCAGAGATAGTGTGAGGAGAAGAGGTGCAGTAGCCGAGGAGAGTGACGGCTCACGCAGAGGCAGTCGAGAGCTGCACAGAGCATCAGAGAGGCCAGCGTCGCTGATGTAGAGGGCCAAAGGGCTGACGCGGGGCCTCCTAAGGCTGACGCAGACCCATCCTGGGTGACGCAAGGCTAGCGCTGGGCAGAGAAGGGCTGACACAGTTCAGAGAGAGGCTAACGCTAGGGTTTCTGGCGCAAATTTGTGTTGAGTAGCTAACAGAAGGTTTATTCGGGGTTTCGGCCAAGAGATTTGTCAGAAACTGAGAGGTATTACTGCCAAGGAAATTCTCTGTTGGGTAGGCCAGTTTCGACACCCAGATTGTACTATGATATTGCTTAATAAGAAAACCCTCAGATAGCTGCACCGGTTTCCCCACATTGGGTTTTTCTGGGGACATTGGTCCAAAAATAATGGTGTCATATGGTGTGATTGTTTCTGTTTCCTTTAGTTGTTGATCTGTAATATGTTGAGCATACACTAGTGTTTATTTTCAGTATTTACATTGTAAATAACTTGTTAAGGAAAATAACAAGTAGCTAGGAATAAATCAGATAAAGTGCATGGAGGGTTTCTAAGTAAACTTAGAAACTTCAACATCGTATCAGAGCGTGATTGCAGATCACAGAAGGACTAAGGACATCATTCGAGCAAAGCAATAGCAACAGAAACAGTTGTCCTGAGGTGACAGAAGTTGTTTCTAGCAAAGCAGCAACAGAGAAAGGGTGACGCAGTGCTTGCGTCATCAAGGGTGAGCCGAGAACAGGGAACGCATAGACTAAGGAAGGCAAAGAGAGCCTCACACAGAGCCACGCAATAGTTGGGAGGGCTGACACAGTTGGCTGAGGAGGCCGGGTTGTTGGTGCCAGGATTATGCAAAGCCTTGGAGCTCTCAACTTCAAGTTGGTGTGGTTTAGAAGGCTGTGGGAATATTGCAGAGTGGAGCTAGTGAGGTACTCTAGTTAGAACAGTACCTAACAGAGCAAGGCTAATAGGAGTTGCTACCGAGGGTTTCTAGCCGAGGAACCCGGATCAATGGTGCGATTACACAAGACGATCAGAGCAGGGGACATCTCGACAGCAGCAGAAGGATTTCCAAGAGGGAAATCAGGACTCAGAGGGAGTCCAGAAGAGAACTTCCAAACGGGAAATAGAGACTCAGAGGAGTCGAACAAAGAACTTCCAAGAGAGAAGTAGAGGAGCATCATGGCACTACACGGAGTAAGAGACCAGGATAGACTGGACGGAGCGTCGAACTTCGCAGTCTGGAAGGCCAGAATCTTAACCGTACTTGACAAAAATCATGTCAAGAACTTCTCCTTGAAAGTAACAGCTATCCTAGTCGACTCCAATGATAACGACAATTACGAGGAAGCAATGGCGAGGGCCAAGCGCATCATCCTTGACGGGGTCAAGGATCATATAGTACCACACATAACCGAGAAGGAAACGGCATTTGAGATGTGGGAGGCTCTCAAGAAATTGTATCAGCATACTTCTGTGTAGATAAGATAAGATAAGATAATCTTATTAATGTCCAACGAATGACCACAAAGTAGGTCAAAGGGACTGTAGGTTACAAAAGGGGGGTCGTGCCCAGTAGGAGAACCAAATGGTCTCCTCATAAAGACAAATACTGAAAGAAATATAGAAAAATAAAATAATATAAAGACGAAGCGGGTCGGGAAGAGCGTATGGAGCTCCGATCCCAGCCTCGCCGACTGATCTCTAGACTGCGTCGCAGGATCACTGGTGAGGAAGACCCTGGGGGACGCGAATGTGGGAGTCCGATACTCCTAACATCCGAGGTCGAGAGAGGAGAACTGTGGGTAGTTCAGTAAGGTTTGCTGGCTTGAAATAGTGGGCACTGGTTGCCTCCCATTGTGTTGTCTCCGTGATCTAATGATCCTGGACTGCCTTTCGCGGAGATGCCTGGCGCGGTTCTGCTGCTGGGTCCTCGTAAGCAAGGGGCTTCTCCTCTTAACTGAACGAGGGTTCGTCGATATGTGTGAGCCGACTTGGTCGGTATTCTCACTGGTTGATCTCTTGACTCCTCGGGCTGAGGGAAGTGTACTGAAGAAAGAAGTGATCTGACGAGTAGTGTTGGGTCGGACGGGAGGCTGGAGGATATGCTCCCGATGCTTAAGAGTCTCCTGGATGTAAAGTGCGATGCATCTCTGGTCCGTGTAGTTGTAGAAGCTGGAAAGGGTATTCGGTCCTCTGAATAGACAGTGAAAGCAACCTCTGATCTCATAATATATCGGACACCCGAAAACGAAGTGCCATTCGTTTTCCACCTCCTGTGTATGGCATAGCCGGCAAATCCTGTCAACTCTCTCTATCTGGTGGTCTGTCTCTACCTGAAACCTGTGTGATCCAACTCTGAACTGTCCGAGGGGGATCCGGAGAGCATGCATCCAATGTCGAAGCGTGTACTGGGGGCGAACTATAAGCCCGTTTCTGATACTCAAAAAGTGTTCTGCATAAAAAGCCATTTTCGGACGTAGACCCCCCGGGGGGTCAATCCATGTGATCTGGATAAACTGTCTGTAGATGTCTTCCTTGATGATTTTATTGAGTTCCTGCTTGGGGGGGAGTCCTCTGGGGGCGTTCAAGGAGTACTGAAAGGGGGGGAGATGATCTATATGGAGTCCCACTGCTTTGAGGAACTTTGAGACCCCTGTATACCAACATTTGGTTTTCCCTGGTTGTGTGCGGTCGATGTCCTCAGAAGAGCAGTAGGCTAGATAAGGGTACCTGTCTCGCCCTTTCAAAGTGTCTGCGAAGCTCCGAACTCGGTGGAGAAAGGAGACCAGTCTGAAAGCGGTCTCAAGGCGGAAGGGCTGTGCACCAAATTCGGCCAGAATGATTTGTTGTGGGATGGTACACTTGCAACGGATAATGCGTCGGAGGAGGAGAGTTTGGACTCTCTCAACTGTCGCCCAGTCTGACTCCAGTAAGGAAGGGCCCCAAATTTCCGATCCGTACAAGACTGTGGGTCGGATCAAGGTGTCCATAAGGCTCAACTTTGACGAGATGTCCTGGAAGTGATGGCGAAAACATTGTCTCTCCAATATGGCTAGAGAGCCATACCCCTTATTGATTCGAGGTTGCAGAGCTGGCCGCATACTGAACCGGGGGCCCGAAAACTGTACTCCCAAGTACGTGTAGCTATTGGTAATCTCCACTGTCTTTCCCTTGAAGAGGAACTGGAAATCCTGAGACTTCTTCGTCCCATTGAAGACTATTACTTTTGTCTTATCCAAGTTCACTGTCAATTTCCGGAGATCACAGAATAGTGCTAATGCATCCAGCTGTCTCTGGAGCCCTTCTGGTGATGAAGATAAAAGTGTAATGTCATCTGCAAAAAGTAAGATATAGATCAAAACATGATGAAGATAGCAACCGTCAGACTCCTGTATGTGTTCCCGTAGAAAAGTTTCGAGCTCATCAATATATATCCCAAAGAGGGTGGGGGAGAGTGGGCACCCCTGCTTGACTCCAATCGTGCTCCTGATGAATTCAGATAGTCCCCCTACAGTGCGAAGATGGCCCAGGACAGACTCGTAAAGACGCATAACAGCAGTCAGCTGGGAATGTGAGGTACTGATATCTTTGAGTCGCTGAAGAAGGTCCTCTCTCGGGACTGAATCAAAGGCCTTCCGGAAGTCCACAAAGCAGCAATACACCTTCGAGGACCGGTGGCGTGCTTCCTCGATCACAGCACGGAGTGTAAAGATGTGGTCAATGGTTTGGTGATCTGGTCTGAAACCAACTTGGCCTCTGGCTCTGAGATCTCTTTCTTCGAAATCACCGGAAAGCTTTCTGTGAAGGATAGTGGCATAGAGTTTAGAGAAAGTATGACCCACCATAATTGTCCTGTAGTTGTTGGGGTCCGATGTATTCCCTGACTTATGGATGGGGTATATAATATGATGGAACCATATGGGGGGGAACCCATCTCGGACTACATGGTTGCATAGATCTGCCAGGTATCCAACTAGGGGTCGTAGGCCATGCTTGAAAAATTCGGCTTGGAAACCTTCTTCATCCACTGCTTTGCTGCTATTCATCGCCCAAATGGCTTCTCTGACATCTTTATCGGTGAAAAGGTGGCAGGACAGGGGAGGAGATGTGACCTGTATCTGGGACTGAAAGGGAATGTCATAAAGACGAGAGGTGTGAGAGAACATGGAGATTGGGTCGAGATCAGTGGGAGGAGGAGAACGCCGGGGTAGGATCTTGCCCCAGAATTGCTTAGGGGAATGGGTAAGGAGGGCGGAAAGCTCCCTTCTTTGTTGGGAAATGTACTGTCTTTTTTTGTGGCAGAGAAGGCGACGGTAGTTCTTTTGGATGGCAGAATAAAAGGGAAGGGACTGACGAAAGGCATGGCGGAGATCCTGGTGGAGGAGTTTACACTCTGTATCGTACCATTTGTTCATAGGGGAAGTTCCTGTAGAGAAGAATGCTACTTGAAAATCAGTTGAGGTCGTATCAGATGAAGAACAAAGAGCCGATTGACACCTTCCTCGGAGGACTGAATGAGATCGGAATCAGTTGACTGCTATAGAAGTGACATCGAATCAAGAGTTGATGGTAAGGACAACCCTGAATGCCGTCTCAGAAGACAGGGAGGTATTTGTCCAAAGTATACTGGGTGTTGTCGCACAGATTGTCACGACAACGCTCAGACCGGGGACTGTCACTCTAATCCCCGATCTCTCCGTTTAAGCCTGTTTCCCGCGGCTCACGGGGGTAGACCCTGTAAGGAAATGGACGACCAACTGTGAACCAGTTGGATTGGGAGACACGAAAAACAAGCACTAAATTGATTTTATTAATTTAATGGACCAGTGCCTTATGGGTTTGATGCTTAAACGATTACTTACTAGATATTGCAGAAATGTAAACCGTGCACAACAATCATTTATCATCAAATAACTTTGAATAATGCAAGATATCCAGTAATTTCACAATGCTTTAACGATGATCTAGCAGTTTTGAAACTCCGAAAAGATAAAGCTTGACATATAACCATGTAAATTTGAACATTGACCAGATATTACATTCAACCATGCCAAATCACGTAAAAGATGATAAACATTAATCCCACATCAAAATTTTAGCCTCAGCAAGAAAAATAGAACGTGAAAAAATCCCGAGCGAAGACTTCATCTGGCAAAATATTTCCCAAAAATTTTATGATAAAATAAATTTTTAAAAAAACTAAAAAAATCTAAACTAAAACAAAATTTAAAATTTAATCTAAAATCCAAATAAAAGAAACTTTTATTATCCTTTTTTTTATATTTTTTATGATTTTTTAAAAATTAAAAAAAAAAAAAATTATGATTTTTTTTAATTTTTTAAACAAAGTCTAAAAAGAAAAATCTAATTTAATCTAACAATTAAAAAAAAAAAATCAAATCTAAACTATGGAAGCATTAAATTCCTAAAGGATTACAAGAAAACCTAAAAACCCTAACTAAGAATTAAAGGAAAATTTTTATGAATTTTTTAATTTTAAATAAAATCAAACTCAAAATAAACCTAAACGATCTAAAAAATAACACATACATATATTAAAATAAAACTAAAACTGAAAAATTTAAAAAAAAATTTAAAAAAAACGATTTTGGTTACGCTATAAAAAAAATGACGAATCGATTTGCGTTAGCACCTGTAATCGAAAACTTAAACCAGGAATAACCTTCACGCAAAGGCTTAACCCTAACTGCAATGATACAAAAAGAATCGATTCACGCTGGAGCCAAAGGCAATTACTTTGGGCGAATGGAAACTCACGCGTAACAGTTCATGCGTTGGCTAGGTAATGAAAAACGATTTTTTTTTAACTGTGTATTTCCAGGTTTAAGGGAGTCGACATGAGGAGGAAGGGTGGAATGGCTGAGATCACTTGGAGATTGGTGCGGGTATAGAAGGCTGTGGACGGGAGCAGATTCGTATTGCAGATGGCGTATGGTGAAATGGAGACGCATGGATACAGCGGCGTGGAGTTTGAATGCAGATGGAGGCTGTATGCAACAGTTAGGGAATGCAGATTGAAGGCCTGTACAGCACTGAGGGAGCAACCACAAAATTTGAAGCGTTTCTTGCTGCGTGTGTTTATAGGTTTTGGGGGCAGCATAGGGAGTATAGCACAGGTTTACTGATACATTTGAAGAAGAGCAGCCAGAAACCCTTGAAGGACCTTTAAATTTGCCTTGCTTCAGATTCAATTTATGAAAACCCCAAAATTTCTCCAGATCTGAGACAAACACTTCTGCAAAAAAGCTATTTTCTGGGGCCAGATCTGGATGAAAGAAATTTTTACCAGTCCTGTAACCTGCAAATGGAAAACAAAACCCGGAAGATATATGCAAAAAAAATGAAACCCTGTAAACCGATTAAAAAAATTTCAAAATTATAGCTCTACAAAGCCAGATTTGTCAGTTATCATCAAAATATTTTCAGAACTTCAGATTGCTAATGAAAATACTTAGGAAGTCTCTCATGCAATTCAGAAAAATAAACTAAATGATTAATCTAGGATCAAAACTAGCTAGGCTCTGCAAGAAATGCGTGTGGGAGTTGGCTGGTTCAGCCGAGAACTTCCCCAAACACCCACGGATCTTCTTCAACAAGATTTTCCTGCACAGCTCACTTTAATCATCAATAAAGAGAGAAAAAATAGTACTAGATCTCCAATGCAATAGAGATACCTGCCATTACTTTAGAAACCCTAATACCATTCAAACCCTAGCATGTGAACAAGATACCTATGCTTAACAATACTCTTCATTAAGCTGTTATTAATGGCTGAAAATTAAAATATGCAAAAAACAAAATAGCTCACAGCACTTCAAGAGAGTAACACCAGCAAGATTTCGACCCCAAAGTCTTTCTTTATTAGCACCAGAAAATTTTTACAAGAGAGCTTCTTCAGCACAAAACTCAGATCCAAAATAATGATCTCAAATGACCCCTAGCACCCTATTTAAAAGAAAAATTCCCAACGACTAGTTTGAGTGATCCATGTCAAACTAATCTCGACCGTCGATGAGGATCAAGACATCTCCTAATTTCATCCGTCGAATTTTTTAATGCATTAAAAAAATTGAAATTCCCAAAATATTATTTTTTTAAGTTTTTATTCTATTTTATTTTATTTATTATTATTATTATTATTATTATTATTATTTTTTTTTTTTTTTAATTATTTTTTATTTTTTTTTTATTATGGATCATCAAACTCAGCCTTTGGAAAAATTTTCCTAGGACCTAGGACTTAAGACCCATGAGGGGATTAAAACATCTCCTAACCCTCAAGACACTTTACATTATGACTTTTACAATTTTACATCTTCAAGGGGGAAAAGCCCTTTGACATGGACCCTCATAGACCACCCAGTACTGCGACCAAACATAATCTAGCAGATCAACGCACTAGGATTCTCCTAAGACTCTAATGATAAAATTCATTCCGACTTTGGGGTCAAGTTGAAGGAAAACTTTGCCGACCATGGATCGGTGAGACAAAAAACCTTCCGGAACGTAGATTGTCACTAGAAAATTAGGTCCACCTAGGCAATTTACATACATAACTCAACTCTGCTAAGATTATTTACAATTCAAAATGCAAACTGGGTTTACAACTTAATATGATTAAGGTCGATGATGACTGTCGAATGGCACGAACATGTCGATCAAGCGCTATCCCTTTTTGCGAAAAAAAAGGGGGTGTACTGCTATGGGTAGTTGACACGCAGTGGTCAACATCTGGCTCTACTTGGGGACACGTTGCTGCACTGTAGGAATGTGAGAATCCAGAATTTGCACCCACGCAACATAGCCGAAATAAGTAGCGTCCATTCAAAAATCATCATATAACATTTAAGCACAATGAAAGATAAAAGCTCTTCATCTAGTAACATGAAAAGTAAATCTAATCCTAAAACAGAAACGAAATGCTTGAAATGACAAGGAGTTAGGTTAGAAATATAGGGGTTGCCCCATGGCATCAGATGTGTTCAATATAATGTATACTGAGCATTTGCCTGCTTTCAGGTAAATCTATCGGCTGCTTGTCGGACGTGCCATGTCCAATTTTAAATATGGTAAGACTTTTTCCTATCCGAAAATCAAACTGCTCGCAGTCGTCTGATGCATCAAATCTTCTTCTCATTTTCTTTCTCTTGCGCTTTTTCTTTGTGGCAGGCTGGATTACTGATGATATGGAACTTTCTGTTTCAAGGCTCTTAGATGAAGTATGTAAGATATGTGTGACATGTTTTTCTTCATCTTGCATCTGATCTTTTATCGTTTTTAAGTTTATCTGGATCACCTTCAATTAACCACCTTTCAATCGAACCAATGACCTCCTCATAATAAGATGGAGCTTGTTGCAGCAAATGAGAAGGCTCCTGATCTATTGATGTTTCCTGTATTGTAATGACATTTATCTGGCTAGAGTGTTCAACTTTCATAGCACTGATTTCCCTGGTATGATCTTCTTCCATGGTCAATAACTTTTTCTGAAGACATATCTGATTAGCTTCCATATCTTTTATTACTTTATCGTCTTTTTCCTTTATGATCATCAAGCAATGCTGCATAGAGTTTATCTCTTCCTTATGATTTGCTTGCATGGTAGCCAACTGATTATTATGATCGAATGTCATGATAGTCATTTCTTCATCCATAGTTAATAACTTGTTTTGCATAGAATTAATTTCCCTATCATGATTAGCTTTCATGGTCATTATATTTTCCTCTAAGCCTGACAACTTGCTTCGCATAAAACTAATTTTTGTGTCATGATTAATCTTCATGGCCTCAATTTCCTTAGCATGTTGATTTTGCATGATCTCCATCTCCCTATTATGTTTTTCCAGGTGGGTGCATAAAGTTCTCACATCATTGGCGTAATTAGTCTGATTGATCTCCATATTTTTTACCAACAACATTAGTTCTTGTATAATTTGCTTTTGATCTTCCTTTTCATTGTCATTTGTCCCTGCTTTTCCATTATCATGAATTTGATCTGCAATGGTACAAGTGGATGGCAAATTCTGATATGAAGCATTGTCTTGAAATCTTTCATTGACAGCTGAACCTTTTATAAGATTACTTTCATTCTGTTGCACAATTGTAGGGACAAAAGGCAAGCTATCTGGATCACCTTATCTATCTTTAAAAGCATCAACAATGTCTTGCAAAGAAGTGAAAGAATCTTCGGGACAATTATTAAACCAATTCAAAGCATCACCCTCTAAAGAAAAGACAAAAAGACGCATTTTGACATCTTCATAATTATACTGAGGGGGTCTACAATATATGATCATTATACGAGTAAACAAGCCTAGATACCTCTTTACAGCAACTGAATCACCACATGAGAACAAAGGTAATTTAGAGATGGCCACTTCCGGAATATCATGGAGGTCATCAAAATGACATGGTTTAAACGAATAATCTGTTAAAGTTTCTGTTTTCCCACCCCGATTTTCAGTTTCTCTTTATTTCTCCCATGTAGTTAAATGCCCTTTCCCATAACCATACATTCAACAAGCTGAAAAAAATAAATTTGCTGAAAACACAAATTCTGGAAATTTTACAGAATGCTGGAAATTGTAGAAATAAAAATCAGCAGTAATAAACAGCCATTAAAACACATTAAAACACTGATATTTTTGGTCAACGTGATCCTGGAAAAACCCCCTACAACTCTTGGAGAAAACCAGTTTGAGAGCTCTTCTTTATTTCTGAAAAATGTCTTTTTACAGTAAGAGAAATATTCAGCAAAAATCAGCAAGCAAACTTTTACAACTTCTCTCAGCCTTGCTGAAAAACTGCCCTGCTGAAACTTCGTTGTTGTTACTCCGCTGCTGAAACTCTGCTGCTGATACTCCGCAGCTCACTGTCTAGAAATCTCCCTTGCTCCCTTGCTCTCCTTCTCTCAATCTGCTCATGAAAGAATTGAATTGAATGTGATCTTTTCCTCATTTTCCTCCCTTAATATAACTCCAAGTGACTTTTGGGTGATCCAAGTGACTTTTGGTGATCTCTAAATCCAATGGTTGAAATAGATTTAGATCAACGGCTGAGATTAAATGCTCATTTAAATCTCACTTTCTATTTTTTAATTCACCCCACTTTAATAAAGACCCACTCAGTCATTTATTTCCAAAGTCACTTTTCCTTTCTAATTTTTCATTGACTTTATAAAAGTCACTTTAAAATTGGACTTAGTAACTTTATCACTTAAAGTCACTTTTAAATTAGATTTAACTTTATAAAATTATAAAGTCACTTTAGGAGAAAAATTAAAATCTTTTGGACACTTTTCCGTAGGCCAAAGATCAAAGCCTAAGGGAACCACCTGTCCTCCAGTACCAAATTTCAACACTCCCTCTTACCGAGGAAGGTGTTCCTCACCACACCCATCTTGTCTCTGAAGTAAACATGCTTGCCCCGTGGTAAGCCTTTGGTAAGAATGTCTGCTACCTGCTCATCAGTGGAAATATACTCAAGCTTCACAGCTCCCTTCTGAACATAGTCTCTGATGAAATGATATCTGATCCCGATATGCTTTGACCTGTCATGAAATACTGGATTCTCCGTGAGTTTAATGCAACTCTGATTATCACAGTAAATCACTGAAGGTCTCAACGGCTGACCAAATAAGCCAAACAACATCTTGCGAAGCCAGATGGCCTCACAACTAGCTAGACTGGCTGCCATATACTCTGCTTCTGCTGAACTCAGTGCTACTGACTGCTGCTTCCGGCTGAACAATGACACTACTGCTGAACCCAACCCAAAACAGCACCCTGAAGTGCTCTTCCTATCAGAAGCACAACCTGCCCAATCAGAATCAGTGTATCCTACCAATCTCACTCAATCTCCCTGCCTGTAGTCCAGACCATAATCCACTGTCCCCTGCAAGTACCGCAAAATGTGTTTTGCAGCCACCCAGTGAACCTTCCTAGGCTCACACATAAACTGACTCATCGTGTTGACTGCAAAACAGATATCTGGTCTAGTGTTGACCAAATACATCAAGGAACCAATCAGCTGCCTGTACAATGTGGGATCCACCAACTCGGAATCCGAAGCATGAAGCTTCTTCCAGTTGGTGATCATCGGTGTCGACATGGGTCTACAATCCTCCATGTGGAATCTGCTAAGGATGTCCACAATATACTTTCCCTGCCCCAGGAAGAAATGCCCCTCCTCCTGCCACACCTCCAAACCCAAAAAGTAATGCATCAAGCCAATGTCCTTCATCTCAAACTCCGTCGCAAGATCTCTCTTGCAGTGCTCTATGAGTCTCTCTGCCCCTGTAATGACCAAGTCATCCACATACAGCACCAATAATGAGAGGCTCCTCACCTATCACAATAAAGTAAAGGTTCGGATCTGCCTCACTCTTTGTGAAACCCATCCCCTGCAAATAAGTTTCTATCCTGGAGTACCAAGCTCTGGGAGCTTGCTTCAGGCCATAAAGGGCCTTCTTCAGTCTGCACACATGGGACTCCTTCCCATGCACCTAAGCCCTGTGGCTGCTCAATGTACACCTCCTCCTGTATGAGGCCATTGAGAAATGCGGTCTTCACATCCATCTGGTGGATCTTCCAACCCATCTCTGCTGCTATCGATATAATGGAGCGAATCGAAGTATATCGAGCCACGGGAGCGAAGGTTTCCTCATAATCAACTCCTCTACCTGGGAGAACCCTCTAGCCACAAACCTCGCTTTGAATTTCTCAATGCTGCCATCTGCAGCATGCTTTACCTTGTAAAGCCATCTGGAAGTAACCACGGACTTGCCCTCAGGCCTCGGCACCACCTCCCCAACATCATTCTTCATGATAGAAG
>APFE030732239.1:6728-40168 GCA_000404065.3 Pinus taeda | reverse complement strand
AAAAAAAAAAAAAAAAAACTTTAAAATAATGTACAAAAACATGTTCACATAAACAAAAACAACAACATGGATAATGGATAATCTCTACAAGACATTACTATTATTTACCAAATAGCCATATTCGAATACACATAACTAATCATTTCAAGTATAACTCATTATCATCCACCCTAGCTTTCAACAATGTCCATTCACATGTTGCTATTTTTCCACACACTACTATTATTTACAGTCCATATTCAAAATACACATAACTAATACTTTCAACTCTAACTCATTATCATCCACCCTTTCTTTCAACAATCTCCATTCACATGTCGCTATTCTTCCACAATCTATTATTATTTACAAAATATCCATTTTCAGAATACACATAACTAACTATTGCAATTGTAACTCATTATCATCCACCCTTGCTTTCAACAATGTCCATTCACATGTCCCTATTCTTCCCCGCTCTATGCTATTCTTTCCCACTCTATACATGTCCCTATTCTTCCCCACTCTATGCTATTCTTCAAATGCAAATGCTAGTTATGATTATTTTAGACATCTACACCTAATTATAAGATTCATTCAAATGCAAAATGTACCATGTTTTGTAATTTTCAATTTTAATAGATTCATTTTAAATAAGAAGTGACAAAACAACTTTAAACAAAACCTATGAATCATCTACTAACATTATAGCAATGATTATGCAAAATGTACCAACTAAATGCAAATTTAATTTCATTGCTACATATTCATGAACTTAAATATGTAAAACCTTAAGCATCAAACCATGCATCATGCAAATTGTACCATGCAAAATGTACATAAACTCCAAAATTAACATGTATTAAATCATAATAAAGAGTTATAGATTTAAAATTTGTCCAAAATTATATATATATATATATATCATAAAAAGTTGCATCAATTTAGAGAATCTCGCTGAAATATATGATCAATCAACCTCCTCATGCTCTCATATGAATCATGGGTGCCCTGCACAACACGTGTAATTGCATATATACATAAGATTATGTACTTTAAAATTAAACTTTAATGTTTTAAAATTAAATGAGAATGTAATCATCAAAACAAAATTATAAAAAGTTTCAAATTCCATGCAATACCTCATGTTGTTCCCCCTCCATTGTTCCCTTGAGGTGTTCGTCATGCATTATTCCCTCATGGATAAATTGTACAATACACGTGCATGTATTATATTAAAATTTTAAAATTGCACATGAAAATGCATAAACTAGATCAATATTAAAAAAATCAAGTATCAACTTTTTCAAATTGTCTATACGATTCAATCCATGTAACCGACTAAAGTTTCAAATTCCATGCAATAGATCGTGGTGTTCCCCTTGCATTTCTCCCACTTGGATACCTTGTACAATACATGTACATGTATATATTAAAAATTTGAAATTGCACATGAAAATGCATAAAATCACAATATTAAAAAAATTGTTACACGACTTTTTCAAATTGTTTAGATGATCTTATCTCCATTGTCAATTCCATCACTAAAGTCCTTTGAAAATGGAAATCGTCTCCACAAACCTAAAATTTGAAATTTTTACAACTATAAGATAAATATCTCATTTTTAATGAAACTTGCACTTCAATTATAACAAAACATAAGTGAAATATTCAATACTTGTGACAATAAATTATTTGACACATCTCCTAGTAGAGAGGAAGACGGTGGTGCTATGTAGAAAACATCGGATGAAATCAAAATCTGTTAACATTCAATTATATATACATAATTATTTCTTTTAAAGATATGTCCTCACAATACCAATATAATAAAAGTAAACTAATAATTATATCAACATAAACTCTTCAAAAAAATCTAACATCTCCCAAAATATCTTGATTGGAACCTGAACCTGGGACCGTGATATTATTAAAATTTTCGTTCAACAAATGAGTTAACTGCAAATGGTGAACATATGATACATTTGCGTTAGATTATATCTAAAAAGATTAACAAAATGTATGTGAATCGAGATTAACACATAAATTAAAAATTACATTAAGATATCCACCCTAACCATTAACACATACTGATCCCACACCCTCTTCGTCATGAATAATTAGGTCTTGCCAACCATTACGACAACCCTTTACATATGCTTTAATCTCCTCAATATTTATATTATCTATCTCCTCATTTGTTTTATATACAAAATGAGAACATGCATTAGCTTATGCTCTTTTTCGATTTAGACTGATATCAATTCTAGTCAATGCACTCGAGATGTTGTCTATAATGGATTCTCTTTCTTCTCGATCAATTTGAGAAGTGGCATCCATCTCTGACCGCAAAGTTACAAAAGAGGAGGTTGGCATACCAAACGTGGCGGAGGGTGAGGCAACTTAGTATCACGTAATGCGCCCTTACAATCACATACCTCTCCCAGTATCAGAATATTCAGATGGAAGGTCATTATAATCGAGTTTCATACCCAAGAATAATTTTGCATAAAATAATTTTGTAAAATAAATTGGAACCTCATCATTCCATGGAATCTTTCCATACGCTGCAAGGAACATATCATACAAATGGCTGGCTATATTAGGGTGTTTGAAATATTGCACCTTGAGCATCTTTCTTTTTGTCCCTTCTTTGAAATTAAACATAGAGTTTGCATTTTCTTTTGCAACCCTTTACTAACTTTAGCCCATTTATCAAGACCATCACTGCTTCTTTTCTACGCCTCATTTTCTACAAATCAAGTTGTGGTTGCCCCAAGCTTCTCGTAAATATCAAGAAATGAGCTTAGAGAGTACAAATTTATTTCTAAGATTTCTCGACTCTCTACAGGGAGCTCCAAACTCCCAAGACTTTTTCACCTTTGTAATGTACATTGTTGGAGGTTTGTTTCCCAATGAAGCTCATCAATAATATCATATGGATAAGTGGTAGTTGGTGCATGGCCTTCTTCTTAAATTTTCGACTTCGCTTACGTCTACTTGGAGAAACATTTTTACCATCTGCATCAATATATAAAATTACATAAATATAAAAAAAATGTGAACAAATGTATTCATACACATGCAAGATAGTCATCTACACGCATATGTACATACAATTCATTTACATGTACAAATTTGTTTTACATTAAATTATATATATATAATATTATTGTATAATTATATGTATATATATATTTTATATTATATATGTATATATATATGAATATTATATGTATATATATATATATAATTTACCCAAATATGAGGCTTCAGATGGATCTGTTTGAGATTGATGACAACCCGGAGAATGTTGACCACCCTCATGCGACAACATAGTGAGAGAAGCTTCTAAAACAAAATAGAAAATCAATTCAATATATATATGTGTGTACATACATATGATTCTACATATTTATCATTTAAGTAAACACACACACACATATGTATACCATACCACGATGGTGTGAACAATGGCCCTCCATTGATTGAGTAGATACTCTTTTCGACCTAGTTTGAGATGCTCCCAAAAAATAAAATTTATTATAAATTAATTTAAAGCTAAATTGATAAAAAAAATCAATTTCATATGTATACATACATATGATTATATTCAAATATCATTTAAAAACTTTCACATAAACATATATATACCACGATCATGATGGACCTCCCCTGATTCATTTGATATTCTCTTTGATCCATGACCTCCCCTTCTAGTAGATGCATGAGACTCTAATAATGCTCACCTCAAAGAATCATGTGGAAAATGTGCATCCATGATATGGATATCTACAGATATATAGATATATGATATTTAAAAAGTTACCTCATCCATTTACAATTCTTTCTAAATTTGCTATTTAAAAAAATCAAGAATTCAGAAAATTGTTGTAACCCTTGAAGTTACCTCGTGCATTTAAAAATCTTGAAATTTCTATTTAAAAAGGTTAATAACTTAGAAAATTGATGTAACCCTTGAAGTTACCTCATGCATTTAATTGATGTAACCCTTGAAATTACATCATGCATTTTAAGATCTTAAAATTGCTATTTAAAAACATTGAAAGAATTCAGAAAATTAATGTAACAATTTGAAGCTCTTCATTTAAAATATTCTCAAGGCTAAAAACACAAATATTGAAGCACGCACATTTTGAAAATTAAATACATTTTTTTCTAAAACATGTCAATTTCACCAAGTTGTGCTTACATCGTGGGGGCACACTTAGTATAGAATTGAAAAAAACACACAACCATTAAAAACAACACATTTATAACTAAAAACACATACACACACACACATATCAAAGATATCTTACAATCTCCATCAATAAATTTTGATGGAGAGCTTCTTAACACTAATTCATCTTTCACATACAAATCTTGAATTAGAATTTCCCCATACAATAGATCATTGGACATCTTATTAACATTTGCACAATGTCTTATGCTAAATGATTGAAATTGACTAACAATTTTTTTTGCTTCTCCATGCAGGTGTTTTAACCTTTCCTTTTTAACTTGGTACATGCATTTCATCTGGTTGCACATGAGTTCGAAATTGGTGAAGACTACAATTCCATTAGATCCATACTCCCTAGTTGTTATTAAGCCTTATATTAATGCAATATAATATGCTTCATTATTTGTTATTCTTCGAGGTACATTCCTTTTCCTTTGAAGGAATTTGTTCGTCACAATATTGCATAGAACATAAGTAATCATTGCTTGCCTTAGATTGGGATAACAAGAAACTTCTATGCATAATGTCCATTTTTCAACCATGTTTAATAGGTTTTATGATCCCTATAAAAAACATATTCAACAAAATGAATTTAATATATTTAATTATTGCAAATGACTTAATTATGGGAGAATGATAATAAATACATAGCTATTGTGATTGAATAATGGAATACTACAAGGATTTAGCCTAGTTTCAGAATCATCTTCTATGTTCTCCTTCAGAATTTGTACAGGATTTATAGTTTCATCAAGAAATTATAAATTATGATGTTAGCGATCTATTGATTTTAGGAACCGGATCTATATAAAATCATTGTTTAAATGCATATGTGACAGATTATTTACACCAAGGGTGCATGCTAACTTGTTATCACTGTTATTCCTCCCTTTGGTTACTCTGCATAAGTTGATTGGAAACACTTGCAATGACGAATATAATGATGTTTTTGTCTCTTTCAATTAGAATATTGTATTCTTATTATGAAGGATGATTCCCACACTTCCTGACCTTATAATGAATTTATTGACATATATGAGAAGTTGTTTGTTTTGAGTAACCATTTCGGAGAGCTTGATTTCAAAAGTTGATTTGAAATAGAATGAGACTTCAAGAAAATATAATCTTAACTACAAATTTGTAGTCGTGTTTACTTATGCTTTGTCAAAACCATGGAATTGAAATTTGACTTAAGACATGTGCTTTATTTTGTCATTTCAGGGAGTAGAATCTGAACCAGAAAAGGAATTCAAGAAAAATGTTTGGGTTAAACTAAATGGCATTTATGATCTTTAGGTCTTTAGTGATATAATAAGGGTGGAAAGAAAAGGAAAGAAATAGAAAGAGGAAAAGGAAAAAAATTGCCAATCCACTCCCTTTTCTGCACTGTCTTTCCTTTGAAATCCAATTTTATTACAGAAATATTAAAACATATAGATCTAAACTTGCAGTGCATTTGATGAATAAAAGAATAAATTTTAGTGGAGAAATACTTTTTTCTTTGATATAAAATACAAATTGAATTTGGTACAACATACAGATTGTCCAAATCCCAAATCGATTCCCGTATCAAATCTCAAAAAGGAATTCAAGAAAAATGTTTGGATGAAACCATAACTACCAAATTCAACCGAAACAAGCTAAAAAATATGAAAATTCATTGATTCGGTTCGATACATTGATTAATAAGATAATTTTAATACGGTACGATACTGAATATTAAAGTTTAAAATAATTTCCTAGTTATTTAATATGGTTTTTTGAGAGGATAGAAATAGCCAAGCTGTTTTCCATTGTCAAACCGTGAGCTCTGGTGGAGGATAGGATCCATTTTTGGTAGTTCACCATAAATAAGTTTACTTTGCATATTCCTATATATATTATTATGAACCAAATGCCATATCATATAAGAAATGAAATTCAGGTCCATATTTCATATCATATAACCACGCACTATCCAACCTTTTTTGTTTGATTTTCATTATATTAGCACTTTGATAGTCATTGGAAAGAAAACGTTTTCATCCTTCATCCAAGGTTCAAAAACAGGAAAATCACGTCAAACAAAGATTTGGATAACATAGTATAATTACAATTAAAAATTGATTTCCTACCAACAGTCCACCCTATAGATCATCACGCCAGATAAACAGGCACCTGGATGGGTAATTACAGTTATAAATCAATATACATTACATGAAATGTCCTCAAAATTAGCCAGGACTATTTGTAAGATCTATTTAACAAAATTTGAATAAGATAGTTGATGGGCCTCCAAATTATATATAAATTCAGGCCCATCTGACCATCCTTCAGCACATTAAACCTCTCTTTTTGCATTAGATAACATATTTTTAACTTTAATCTGTTCATTAGGAAGGTTTATTGATAATTGCATATTTGTTCATAATATTATTTATTTTTGTGGAATATTGTGAGAATATTGGGAAGATTATGAAGATTTGGAGGAGGAGATAATTAGGAACTTTCTCCCTCCTACATGAGGATCAATATTGAATAATAAATCAACAAGATGTCATGAAATCATGCACAAATGCTCTAGATCCAATGATTGAGAAAATCTAGGAATGTCTTTCTTGTCATTTAATGCAGATTCCTAGTGTTGGGAACTAGATCCACTATTTAAGGGATTTTGGAGGGGAAAGCTTCCTCCTTTCATGGGAATTCTTCCTAATCTTTTTTTATAAGTACCAAGTCAAATTTGCCTCTAGAGGTTGATTTTTATTAGTATTCTTACGGGGAGAACTCATATTTTTGCAGCTCCACTTTCATTTCTTGCATGGATGTAATTGTATTGATGGAAATAATGAAGATTTGTGCTATGTTCAGCTTTTGAACCTTGGTATCCTTCATAGGATTCTAAGATTCCTTGGGATTGGCCATCCCATGAGACTTAGAGCCCTTTTGTATCATTTATTTTTCTTCCTTTCACTTCTTATTCACATGCAGCTCTTATTTTTTTCTTTTTCTATTTTTGCATTTATTATTAATGATTTCTTACTGTAGGATTGGGTTAAATGGTTGAAGTAAGTTATTTTTCAGGATCACAAGAATCATTTCATACTTGGAATATCTTTGGAAGGTCATATTAATCATTGAGCTACTTGGATTAGTTTTCTTATTCCCAAATCTAAATTTCTGGAAGTCCCTTGTGGCAAATAGTAGTAATGTTATGCTATTTTTTAGAACATGTTTATGAGCTTCAATTGAGTTGATTCCACTTGAATTAGATCATAAAAACAATTATTTTAATGACAAAATTTATCCCATTTCATTGTCACTTGATTAGGTTATTCATTTGATATATTACTAGCTCACTAGTTCTTGAATTTCTAGATTTTAGACTAGTAATTTTCTGTTATTTTTTAGCATGTGTTAACAAAGGTATTTTTTAGTGATTCCAATTGGAATGGATACCTAAGAAATCCTATTCAATAAATAAATAAAAAAAAAATCCCATCCAATTTGGATTTTATTTCCTTGGTCATTTCGGTGAATTATAACATCTTGTAGCCGCATGTAACTTCCTATAGCAACATCCTGTAGCACTCTTATTGCATGTATATACTTGCCTAGATTTGCTCAAAAAGCTTGGTTTTTGTCCCTTAGGGTTGAATAATAAAAATGGTTGAGGAGGAATAAACACCACTTAGTACTTTCCCTTTTACCCTTGCAAAACATCTCAACAATTTGGGTTAATGGACATATTTATGAATTGGATAATACAATAATGATTTTCTTGATTGCCACATCCAATGAACTATGTCAATGGATCTAAACTCTTTGAAATGTAATGATTGATATTTAGTTCATGATATTTTATTTATGCAATTAGAATAGGTTTGTTTTCCTTGTATTTTATTTCTTGCAATAGGTTAAGGTTTCCATTTCGAGCATTTCCATTTCTGCAATTAGTTTAGGATTTCATTACATTCACTCCATTACATCATGAAAGCAAAGAAAGCACACATTGTATGTTTCACAGATAGTGTCGATGCCTCTTAAGTTTGTACGAACCCCGAGTTGATAATTAAATTTGGTAGCCTTGGGATTTGAAACATTCTTGTCGCAATACTGAGCCTCATCACTTTTTGGCGTTGTTGTCGGGGACGTGTCAAAGTATGCATTGCTTTCTTCCCTACTTGAGTAATTTTTTTTTACTTTCTGCAAAAAAAAAATAACAAAAAATTGCATTCAACATATTTCATTTCAAGAACAGAAAATGGCATTGCAATAGCATTCTTATTCAAAAAAAAATTCCAACACCAACCCCCCCATTTGATTACGTGGTGCAGTAACAGCCACATCACCATTCATTTTTGCAGGTAGAAGAAGAAGAGGTGATAGAGAAGGTAGGAGAAATGATGGAGATCATGACAATAAGGAAGATCCTCTTGGATTTCCCATTCAAGATATTGATGTTAATGTGCATATGAAGAACATCCCTTCTTCTTTCCTTCCCAACTTCCATGGTATGAAGTCAGAGGATTCAGAAACCTTTCTCTTTGAATTTGAAATAGCTTGCAGATCTTATGGTTACTTATTAAACACTCAAAATATGAGATTTTTTTTTTCTGGTGACATTGAAGGATAGATCTCTTAAATGATTCATGATTTTAGGGATTAATTAAATAAGATCATGGAATGATATGCAAAAGATATTTCTAGAAAAATATAAAGATCATGATATTAAAGAATAAATCTTTAGAATGAATAAAAAATAAGATGAGAGTCTTTAGGATCTAATAGATATGTTCATGTATATTATTAAGAGGGAAAAATTACATCATTTAGAATCTGACACATTAAAAACCCTCTTACTTAGAAAAATTAGGGATGATTGGATTGAACTCCTTGATCTCATGAGTAGAGGTGATTTATACCAGTTATCATTTGAAGAAATTCATGAAACAAGCAAGCACTTATCAAGAGGAAGGCAAGAATAAGTAAATCAACATCAATATCGGTAAGTCAAGCTAAACTTAGAAATTTGTTTGATGACTTTAAAACGGAAATTCTTAGCAATCTAGGTGAACTAGTAGAAATGTTAAGAATACAAAATGAGCAAAAACAAGATGTTGATATTTGTGTTGTCCATTTAGAATCACATGATGTTAAATATTGCCCCTCCTACCAAGGTTGAAGGAAGTTTACCAAGAGTACAATGGAGAAAGTCAATTGCCGATGTAGTTATGTTATTTAGCTCCAAGAGGACCATGGAAACCTATTCAACCTGATATGATGCAAGATCCTAATTCACAATTTCAATATTATGCACATCCAACTCAAAGTAATTGGAACACACCCTTTCCTTGGCAACCTTAGCCATCTCAACCCTAAAACCAATATTAGCAACAATGTTGGCAAGGAACTTATGGGAGCCATACACAATATCCTCAATATTTTCCTCAATATCCTCCATACCCAACTCCATGCTATCCCTATCATCCACCTCCACCACAACCACAACCCCAGCCTTATCCATCTCAAAGGTCCACTCCCACTCAACTACCTGTACCACCATTTCCAAACCCACACAAGGAAGTATCTCAACCCACTTACAACGTTGAGGTATAACACTTCCTAACATCTCCTCTTGATCTAAATGTTATTCATCTTAGATCAGAAAAGGTATTGCAAAAAAGAGATTTTATTGATATCATTGAAGGACAACATGCAGAAAAAGAAGATTCAAATGAGAAGACCAAAGAATCACAGGCTGCACTTGATGAAGAGAAAACACCAAAATCAAAGCTTGAGAAAGTTACATGATGTTCACCATTATATCCGCTATGTGTTCAAGAGAATAATTAGCAAAAAGAAGAAGATTTAAATTTCATGGAAGAAGAAGACATCCAAGATGATCCAAATCAACAAGTGTACTAGGGACATCACAACTATATTGAATTATGGTTCCAGAAAATTGTTAAGTTGCAACAACACACTCTTATTCAACAATTTTTTTATCTCATCTCAGTCAAAGAAGTTGGTATCTCACATTCAGGTACATGTCAAAGCATATGTTTTGAGCCTACACATGATTTCATCTGTCATCCTGTTATGAAAGTGGCTCCATTGGAAGTATTCCTACACTTGAAAATGATTTTGTTTTTTCAAGTAGAGTAGGACAGGAAAAGAAATGAAAAATGAAAAATAAGAGAAAAAAATAAAATCTCGGGTGAAAACCTCCTTTGAGGCACCTGAGATTGGTTGATTGATTGAAAACCTCCATGATGCGGTCAATGGATTGGAAAAAACAAGAGAAAAAAGAAAAGATCCTACGAGAAATCCTCCTATGAGGCACCTAGGCGTCTACTATTTGAAAACCTCATTAAGGTGGCTAGTAGGCCTTGAAGAAAAAAAAAATATTGATCCATGTATCTCACTCTCATGAATGCAGGTGCTCTCTAACCTCTGCAAGCAACAAAAACAGGTTAGCTAACAAAAGAAAAATTGATCACAAGCCTAGTCAAAAGAAGTCAAATTCGGACTTTCTCCTCCTTTACTCAGATGCTAAAACAAGACCAAGGCCATGTCAATCCATCACCCTCATCTATTTCCACCATCCACCCATCATTCCCAAGATTTTCCCATTCATTTTCCTTGCTTCCCTAAAATGCTATAGGAAGGCTCTGCTTTGCTACAGGAAAACAAAATACATAGAGACAAAAAATTAGTTTTTTCATATCTTGAAAACCGTGCATCCATTTGCTAAGATGTTTCAGGGGGAGATGCATATGGATGATGGTAACATGCTCAAGTAATTTCAACAAATTCCAGTGCACACTTTTCGAGATATTGGCCTCCATCACCTACAACAAATTTTAATTTTTCTCGAGATTCATGCATCCATTGGAAAATATTGTTTTATGGGTAGGTGCATAAGGATGATGGAAACATGCTCAGAAAATTTCATGTCAAAACAGTATAACATTTGGTAGATATGGGAAAAACAAACCTGCTATAAGAAACGGCTACGAGATGTCCTGAACAACTACATGAAGTTGGTTGAGGGGTTTTGGAGGAAGAGAATGGTGATATGAAGTGTTGGAAGGGTGCATGATAGTTGTGAAAATTGTGGGAAAGGTGAACATCACCCATGGCCAATCCCAACACTTCAAGAAGGTCGGATTTGACTAAGATAGCTTGCTCATTGTAACTAGAAGACAAAGGTTTAGAATTTGGGTTGGCGTCCATCAACTCCACCAGAAGAAGATTGGGCACTGGAAAGAAACTTGCACACAACAACCTTATCAGTCAAAGAATCGTCAAGATATGAAGACATGTGCAGAAGAAAACAAAGGAAATTACCACCCCCAGAGGACCATGGATCGATTATCAACTCAGCAGTAGCATGCATGCCTCTCCAACAACCATCAGGTAGGTATAGGTATGAAATATTCTTGATCTCTTCTATTGATCATATTACAGTTAGAAATTTCTTGTCAATTCATGAGAGGTGAGGTTTTATTAGTTAAGGATGGGTTAGCAATCTCAGCCACCGTCAACTAGTTAATTGTAGCTAACTCCCTCACTCATGCAATGTGATGATGATTATGAGGAATGGGGACAATAGTTAAAAGAGGAAATTTGTGCAAAGGCAAAGTCACCAAAGCACTCCAATCCCTCTATCCACTTGATATCCATTATCTATCCATCATCCATCCATCCCATTTCATAAGAAAAAATTAATATTTTTCAAGAACAAACCCTACACTTTGGCCCACCCTGAAAATTTCTTGAAAAAACACTCAGTTTACATCCTCTTGATTTTTAGAAACCTGCACTACTCCCTCTGAGCCCTAGCATCATCCTCCAAACCCTATACATAAGTTCTCATAAATCTCATACAGTTAGAAGACCTTGAAAGATAAGGAAGGATTGCTACAGGAAGAAAATATCCTCCTATAACAACATGTGCAACCATTACAGCAAGCCATAATCCTATTTTTTCCCTTTCCCATCAAGTAAAGGGGGTGATACCAACTCATGAGGCACTCTACCATTCCAATCATGAATCTCCATCAGTAGCAGTAGCACCTTGGGCAGCAACAAAGGACCTACACACATAGCAACAACAACAGTCAAATACCATGAAGGGTAGAGAAGAAATACAAAGGAATAGGAAAAACATAAAATCCCGAGAAGGAGCACTAGGAAAAATGGGTGCAAGATTTAATGGAAGGGAAACAAATTTTGACATTTGTGAGGAGGCCAACCACTATTGAAACAATAACTAAGAATCTCAAGGCACAAACTTCTTTTCTATAGGAGAAAATGGAGCTACTACATGAAAAATAGGGTTTCTACAGGAAAAAAGGGTTGTTACAGGAGACAGTCAGTTTGCTACAAGATTGTCCCAAAATAAAAAAATGGGCCCTATATTGAGGATTATTGGCCACCAAATCCTATAAATTTGAAGGAGTCTTCAAATAAGGGGTAAGTACTTGATCTATCACCTCTTGCAAACAAAAATTCTATGAAATTTTACAAAACTCCTCCACTAAACATCTTGTAGCATAACCATAAATAAATTGAATTATGGAGTTTTCTTGAAAGGATGAGCATTATGATGGGAGAATAAACTTGTTTTGAGATTGACATACTATTCTTCACCTCACTCATCAACAAGAATCACTCCTCCTCTTTCCATAAGCTAAAATGATGAGTGCTACGAAATTGACAATTGGCAACAGGGTTCCTTTGCACAAACCTTAAGAAGACATGCATAAATGTTGTTGACATGGATAGAGAAGACTTTCTGGACTTAAAAGAGATATTCAAGGATGGATCTGCAAAAGAAGAAGAGTGTGGCAAAGAAAAAAAAATGAAACATAAGATAAAGCGTCTAAAAAAAATCAAAACAAAGGATAAAAGAAGAATAAGAAGCAAACTGGAGAGATAACCTCCCTCCAATCAAAAATGAAGGAGCCCCAAGCCTCTCAGAAGAAGCCAAGCACCAAGGGAGCCATGACTGAACAAATTTTGTACTACAAAACAACCCCCCCATTTATGTATAGCAATAGCTAAGGTTAGAGATATAAATGGGGACCCTTCTTAAAAATTTTAGTCTTAGAATAAAATAAACCTAACTCTAAGAAATTGCCTTGAAAAACCTTGCAAAACAACCCAAGAATGTGATCCTCATCGCAAATCGCAAATCATGCTTTTCCATGTGATGGTCATAAAACACCTTTAAAAAATGACAATGCGCGATCAAACCTCCCGCTGTGATATCCCGATAAAAGCACCTAGTTATTTCACAAATCACACTTCGCAAAAATCACAAATAATTAAGCTATGCCACTATGATATCCATTGACGATTTGCGAAATGCGATGTTGCGACAATCGCAATCGCATTTCGCCTTATAGAGCGGGCAATGTTATATTTCATCCTTTTAAAGATTGCGATGTGCGAATAAGAGCAGTAAGTGTGTGAAATAATTATGTTTTAATATAATAATGAATGGGTTGACAGGTTAATAAATGTTTAGTGGCCCGAGGAGAGGTAACGATTTTACAAGTTATGGGTAGTTAATGTTGAGTAGCTCATTTAAACCTTTCCCATGATCCAAAGTCATTTCAGAAGAGCTTTTAGTCTTAATTGCCCGATACCGCCTGCGCTAATATATCTTGTCCATTTCAGGCAAGCTACAAAAGACATGTCATTGAGGAAGGTGATGCAAAAACAGAAAAATTAGAACATTGTAGAGATCGAGTCTACAGAGATGGTTGCTATATTCTCTAAAACAGTCTATAGTGCTGATGGAGGAGAAACAACTTGGGAGGTCATATAAAACAAACTCGAGGATGAACATCCCAAGGTTGTTGTCACAAAAGCAACAACTCACTCTATAAAACCTTCGGAACTCCAATTCAAGGATGCCACTTGTTCTTTCCTTCATGGGATAGGAGAGAGAGCCAAAATCCTCCCATACATTGGTATCATTAGGTTGGTGATGGAAAACCTCACAATTGAAGATAGGCAGTTCAAGAATTCGAGAATGGAACTCATGGGGTCATTCAAAGCAGAGGACCTAAAGAAAATGTACCATATACCTAACCCTCAGGACATATATGACAAGATATTTGTGGCTAACTTCGCGAAGAAGAATCAAGAACCCCTCAAGGTGATTCAAAGCTAGAAAGTATTGGAGAACAAATTAAAATTCGATAAAATGGGTATGTATGCTATAGCATCTTTATAAAACCCCTACAATTATGCAACTGCTATGTTATGTAGACTATATGGGTTACCCAATAATACTAAGTTTTCCATATAATGGATCCCTCTGATTGATGCCTGTGTTAATTCCCACATTGTGAATTGGGCCACCATATTATCGGATAACCTAGCCACCATCATCACCAAATATCAACAGAAGAGATCCTCTTCCCCGCACAAGCTTCCTCCGTTCTATTTTAGTGCCTACATTATGGGTGCCATATGTTTCTGCACCAAATTTCCAACCATGAGTTGGAAATGGACTTACAGGACCCCTACCCTATCCATCTCAGTCATAAGAAAATGTGGGAATCCCATTAAATACCCCATTTCTATATAATATGTCATGCTATTATTTTGTCGCTACATCAATAATCTTCAATAGGAAAGCCCCCAGGTTTTCCCAAGAAGCAGCTACAAACCTTTTGGCGGTTGGAAAATATTTTGTTGAAGAATGGTTCACCTACATTATATTTTCTGGTAACACAACAGACTTGCATGTCCTCCCTTTATATATTTCTGATAAATTGTTGGAAAGATAAATCGCCTACCAGACCGTGGGAAGAGGCCTAACTAAAGTGCTCAAAGAAAGAAATAAGTTATTATGGCCCTCTTTTCCTATCAAGTGCATTTTTTTTTCTTTAGCAAAGTTTAATCATGCAGTAAAGGAGTCAGTAAGCATGGAAGGCCTCAGGCTTCATACTTTGCTGACAAGGCAATTTGATCCAGAAAAGATAGCCTATAACATCACTACTACGATAACGATCAAGCGATACGACCATGAGGCTAACGATTTTGAAGACCTATTACAATCGTCTGAATCCTTCGAACAATCGTTCAAATGCTCAAGGGAAAATCTGAGTCCTGAAGATTTTGAAAGCTTTTAGGAATTCAAAAACGAAAGGCTCGAAGTAATCCCAATGCACTTGTTAAAGCTCGAGGATAAGCCTACACCAAGTGTGATTTTTAACAACGAAGGGCCTAGTTCTTGCATAGACTCTCAGGTAAATATTGAGAAAACACCAGATACATGGAAGGCCCAAGACATAGATAATACAACAGAGTCCGGCAGGAAGTACGCCGAGAAAGAGGTTATGAGCACCCCACCTAAATAAATCTGTTCAGAGATCAAAAGCAGTAGTTTGGAGCAAGAGTGGGATTAGTTTAATAAGAAACTGCAAGACACTCCCAAAATGACAGATACCCAGTAAATAATAGAATTTCAAACTCCTCTACATACATATTGAGGAAAATACAGAGTCCAAGTCTATGGATGAGCAGTCCAAGTCCATGGACGAGAAGTCCAAGCCTATGGAGGAACAAGTGACAACATCCCAATAGACTAAGATTATCGCTGCTCTTCCCACATCAGAGACTATCTTGAAAGTGACTAAAATCCCTCCACTTGATGTGTTTTACATCCCGCTCCACAAGGTTGTATTAAAGAGGTAGAGGAAAAGGGTAGAAACACCTGAGCTCCCACCTGGAAATGAGCTGATGGACATAGTTTGGAGGGACATTCCTTTCAACCCAAATGAGAACTTGACACAGTTCATAGGAGCATATGCAACGACCACCATGGACAAGGCTACTGAAGTCTCTACTTTGTTGAGAGAAAAAGAGGAGAGGATTGCACAGCTCGAGCAGCAACTCGAAATAGAAAAGGCAAGTGTAAATAGGCAAGCAGATGAGCAGCTTTCGTAATTGCAACAGAGCATGGAGGACTTGAAGATAAGTCATGAAGTCGATATATCAACCAAAAACATGCAACTCCAAGAACTGAAGCAAGCCATGGAAATATACAAGGATGTTCCTACTATCGAGGAGTTCATTAAAGAGGCGCTGGAACTAAATTTCCTCTTGGTGAAACAACAAGAGTGCTTCTGCCAAAGGATGTCACACATTACTCCTTATCTGACCACTAGCGACCAGCTGACAGATAAGGTAATCGACCAGAGAACCGATTTTACTGATTTGAACACCAGAATCTTAGATTTCATTGAATGGCAGGAAACAGAAGATAGAAGGAAAGTCAATCTGCCTGAGATTGAGGAGACACACAAAGACATTATTTTCGCAGATTAGGATGCGAGAATCAAGAAAGTTGAGCTAACAATGGCAAGAGCAGCTGGAGTGTCAAAGAATATAATCAAGGTAGTGAACCACACTCTGTTTGCCACCAACTTGATAAGGGAAGGCAATCCAAAAGAAATGCCAGATTTAGGTGCTCTACATAAAAGCTGGCAGGAAAAGGCAGAGACTCAAAAGGAAGCAATTGTAAAATTGACCAAGACCAATTGGGATTCGTATTGGAAATACCTCGTCAAGCTGCACAAGCAAATCATAACCTTTAACTTCTCATTTCATTCAACTCAGCGGATGTTGCCACCGCTCACCAATGCGATTTTTGCATGACAGCTCAGGACACATTTTGGGGCACCTCCTCAAATCAAACCGATGATCGGTATATGCAATTTGAAGGACAAGCTGGAAGACAAAAAATCATTATTTTAGCCTCTGCTCATCAAGCCATTGTTTATTTTTAGAGTTAGTTAACTAGTTAGGAGGAAGGTTGTTTGAAACCTCCTAAAATTTTTGTATAATCTATTTTTGCACATTAGTTAGAATAGTATTTATACCCTTCTCATGCATTTAGAGAGGGGTCTGTAATTTTATAAAAAACATTTTCAAAGAATGCACTTTTGTAAGTTTTTGAATGCTTTGGTGAAATTATGGAACATGATCATTTCTTTTAGATATCAGACTACTTTTCTTTGTTGATGCACTATTGTATTCTTGGGAGATAATTTGATTTGAAGAAAGGAGTTGACCCATGTAATTAGTCAAATGAGCAGGACTTTGCACATATGTTACTATTATCTTGTATGATTGATTCTGTTTTCATTTAATTAGTGACAACACTTTACTTTCATGAATTGTATGTGAGATTTATTCTTTTTGTTAAGTGTTAATTGCACTATTGTATGATGCCTAGCTAAAATTGTTGATTTTCATATATAACTCATCATATATGCAATATATTTTATAAATTTCTTTGACTAACTATTTAGTCAAAGAAATTATATTTATATGTTATCATCTCTGTTTATGCGTGATTGATCTTTATTATCACATGTTAAACAAATATCTTTGTAGATTGCATACCACACAAGAATACCCAAGTTTATATTAGAATAAGTTAGTTAGAGAATTGCATGATAGAATAAGTCATTTAGATTATCATTATTCTATTGTAAACACTCATGAACCACCCACTCTCATCTTAAAACCCACACTGGGAAACTGGTCCCATTATCCCCAGTCGGAGCCACCTCTTTAAACAGAAAAGAAGTTGTCTTAAGGTCTGGACCAAGTGGTTAGCCCCATGTTGGGGTAGCAGAATTCTAAGGCCACAACATTTTGGCACTAGAAGGAGGGCCATCTGACTATGAATGGCATATAAACCTAAATATCAATTGAAAAACATTCATAAGATTCAAAACCCCTCCCAACTTCTACACCTTCTAGATCTCGTTCAAAACCTTCTAATCAGAAATATGAAGTTGTAGAAACATCTCCTGAAGTAGTAAGATGACCAATTTCTCCAGATTACACTCCCGAGTCTCCCTAATTCCATTCTTTGATACAAAAGGTTGGAAAAAATATCCATTTCAGCCGAGAAACCAGAGAGGCCCGAAGTTTCTGAAGAAAGTGTTACTTCCTTATTACAACAAACTGGTGTATTAACTAGATTGAAAAGTGAAAGGATTGGGGTAACCCCTTTTGAGTTCTGCATCCCTCCACGACATAGGAAAGTTACCTCACCAATATCTGAATCGGATACCAGCGAGATCACATCATCTTTCCATCCATTCACTTCCCCATTCACTTCTACTGAATCCACAACTTCTCAACTATCCACTTCTCCAATTAGTACTACCACTAGTAGTACTAACTCAGTAGTAAGTTCTTAGCCATCTATACCTACTTCTGGACCGACCTTCCCATCTTCTCAGTCTCCAACTCAAGCTATGGCCAATCAACCTGCTCAACCTTGGTCAAAGCCTGGTGTTGTCCTAGTTGCAAATCCAAATGCACTCCCAGCAAACCCAGAAAAATGGTTGTCTAAGTACAGTCCTGACGATGGTATTCTGGCCGAAGAACATCTAAATAACTTTATGCGAGCCATGAATATTAATGGAGTTGCACATGGAGATGTTGTAATTGGACTGTTTCCTTATACTCTCCAAGGATCTGTTGGACCTTGGTATTTCTCCCTTCTAGCAGGTTCAATTAGGGACTGGGATACTTTTCAAGAAGTATTTCTTGCAAAATTTGGTGATGAAAGGACCATAGCATCCTTGATCAATGATCTTTCTAACTTAAAATCTAATACAGATGAAAGTATCAAGGACTTCAACTCCAAAATTAACAAGTTGCTAAATAAAATCCCAGCTACCTCAAAACCTGTAGTAGATGTACAAATAGAATGGTACATGTCGTCTCTTCCTTCTAATATTGCAATTTTTGTAAATAAAGCCAATAAGGTGACCCTTGTAGAAAACATGAAAGAAGCCCTGTCTGTAGAAATAAGGATTATAGCTTTAGAAAAGAGATCAAAAACAGATGAGAGGAAGTCAAATAAAGTAACATTTAAGGATGATTCTAAGAAGAAAGCTTCAAAGGACCCTTTCGATCTTGAAGGCCTTCAAAAAGTGTTAAAAATGATGTCTAATGCAATGGTCGAAATCAAGAATCAAGTCGTAGAATCCTCTGCTCCCAAGAAACCTTTTCACTCGTTTAAAAGGAATCCTTCTTTTGCATCACAATCCCCAAACACCATTTCAAATGTTGAGTCTGATCAAGAACCAGAAGAAGATTCACCAACCAAAGAGGAAGCCGAAACATAAGAAGAAGTTGAATTAAATGGAATGTGGGATTTCATCCTACCAACTGAAGAAGAAGCACAAGCTATGCCAATGACTACAAGAAGTAAAAACTCTCCTAACATGTCTATCACAAATCAGAAAGAAAAAACTACTACTCCTGTAAAGGAGAAAACAATAAGTAAAAAATCTAAGACTAGCAAAAGCGACCCTATTCCTCTATATCCTACAAATGCTTCCAAAGCATTGGTAATCTCAGATACAGTGGAATACAACATAGTCGAAGACATGAAAAATACTAGATCAAACATTTCATTGCATGAACTCACCAAACTCAAGCAACAACAGAAAATTCTATTAAGAGAGTTAAAGGTAGTTCTTGTATCCCCTCTTACACCTGTTGTAGTTACTCAAGCTGCCTATGATATGGGAAAACCTCCATCATCTTCAAACAAAGTAGATCCTTCATATTTAGTCCTAATCGGTGATAGATCTATTTCTCATATTCCTCCATTTCTGCTCACTTATGAAATTTTCAACAGAAATGTTCATTAGTGCCTTGTTGATTTAGGAGACTCTTCAAATACAATGCCAAGAGTTGTGTGCACCAAATTGAATATTACACCTCGAAAATATGTAGTACACATAGTTCAATTAGATAGGACAAAAGTAGAGGTTCTTGGAGAAATAACATCAGTTTCAATTAGGCTTTCCTCTAATCCAAAAGTTTCACAAATAATTGATATTTTAGTGGCTGATATCCCTAAATTTTATGGTTTAATTCTAAGTAGGGATTGATCTGAAAAGTTGCACAGTTACTTCACAACTGATTAGTCTCACATGTGGTTGCCACATAATGGTAAACCAAACCAAATCAAGGTATATTGAGAAACGTTCATGAAATATACAACCACTGACCTTGAGGGAAGTAATGAATCTGTTGCCTTCACCAATAACATCATTGGAAATTACTCAGCCGAGTCATTTTTGGGATCCTTTAATGCTCAGAGGTCTCCCTTTCCAAATAACGACGTAGTGTCTCAAATAGAAAAAAATTCACAAACAGATGCTTCCAAGTGTGTAAATTTAGATAAAATTTCAAATAATTCTTTGTTCTCGACTCTCTATTTTGACGGTTCCAAATATCAAGATGGCTTAGGTGCAGGATGCATTTTGATCAATCCACAAGGAGAGAAAACCATGTTAGCCTGCAGACTTGAATTTCAATGCACTAATAATATCGCTGAATATGAAGCATTGATCCAAGGACTGTATAAAGCCATTGGTCTTAGTGTCAAATATTTGCAAGTCTATGGTGATTTTAAAATAATTGTGAAGTAGGTAAGAAATACAATTCATTGTGTCTCTAGGCACCTTAAACATTATCAATCGTTAGCCCAGAATTTGACTTCTCATTTTTTTGCTTTTAACATTTCTTCAGTTCCTAGACTGCAAAACGCAAGTGATGACTTAGTTGCTAATGTGGCATCCAAACTGATACCCTTAGAAGATTTCACTCTAGACAAATTTTCAATAGAGTTAATAGTTAGGCCACCTATTCCCAATAATGTAACAAATTGAAGAGTTTTCAATAACGATGTGGATATAGTTAATTTCCTTACATCAAAAGGGTCGTATGAGGAATAGATTATAGATGAACATGAGCATGATATGCAAATTAAACATAATCAGGGTCAAAACCCAATCCCTAAGTTCATAGTTAAGATGGAAGATCTCTATGATCTAAAGGATAGATTCAAGAAAATTACCAACTCCAAAACTCAAAGTTTTACTTTGAGATTTGAAGTCGTAAACCTAGGGTCAACCGAAAAACCTCAAAATGTCAACCTAGGTCTTGGCCTATCATCTGAAGAAATAATATCATTAATTAGGTTATTCAAAACATACAAAGGTGTCTTTCCTTGGTATTACGCAGATCTCAAGACCTACGATACATCTGTGATTCAACATATCATACCTATGAATTCGAATGAAAAGCGAGTTCAACAGAATCTTTGAAAAATTCACCCAAACCTTGAGAGTCAAATCAAATCCGAATTGAACAAGCTTTTGAAAGCCAAAATAATCTTCCCTGTTAGACACTCTAAGTGGGTATCAAATATGTTGCCTGTAAGGAAAAATAACGGTGATATTAGGATTTGTATCGATTTTAGGAACCTGAATAAAGCTTGTCAAAAAGATAATTTTCCTTTTCCTACCATGGAATAGATATTGCAATCAGTTGCAGGTTCTAAATTAACGTCTTTTCTAGATGGATTCTCAGGATATAATCAAATTCTTGTGCATCCAAATGATAGATTAAAGACAACATTCAGGACCAAGTGGGGAACATACGCCTACCAAAAGATGCCTTTCAGACTCATTAATGCAGGTGCTACATTTAAACGTGCTATGGATATTACTTTTAAAGGTCTAATTAATAAATCAGTTGTTATTTACTTAGATGACATCACAATCTATTGTAAGGATAGGAACAATCATTTAAGTGACCTAAAGCACATTTTTGAAAGATGCAAGAAATATGGCATTTCCTTAAATCCCAAAAAAAAATATTTTGCTTTACCAAAAGGAAAACTCCTTGGGTTTATAGTGTCCAAGAAAGGAATTTACATTGATCCTGGTAGAGTCCAGGAGATCAAAAGGATTCCTCTCCCACATAACAAAAAAACTATGCAATCGTTCCTAGGCCAAATTAATTTTGTAAAACGATTTGTTCCAGATTTTTCACAGATCGTCCTACCCCTTCAAGCAATGATATGGAAAAACACAGTTTTCAAATGGGGCAAAGATGAAAGGGAGTCATTTGAGTTGATTAAAAAATCCATTATTAATGCTCCTTCATTGACAACCCCTGAATTTCTCAAACCCTTTGTATTATATACTTTTTCATCTGATACATCATATGCAATAGTTTTAACACAGTTGAACGACGAAAATATCGAGGAACCCATCTCTTTTTTCAGTTCTAGCTTGCAAGGTGTCGAGTTAAATTATTCAGCTGTCGAGAAACAAGCATTTGCTATTTTTAAAACCTTGAAACATTTTGGACCTTTTCTTCTCAAATCCCATACAAAGATAGTAGAACCCTATCTTGCAGTAAGACAATTATTAATCCAAAGAAAAGTACGGAAGAAAAGAGCCAATTGGGTTACTGCACGTCAAGAATATGATGTAGAAATTCGGCCAACTAAAATTGTTAGGGGCCAAGGTGTTTGCAGGATGTTAACAAGAGCTTCCCAGTTATTAGCAAAAGAAGATCAAGGTAATGAATTGCAAATATCAGAGTTAATATTCAATGATAAACAATCACAATATGCTGCTTTGAAATTTTATTTGAAGAACGGGTATGCTCCTATGCATCTTAATTATAAAACAAAGCAAGCTTTAAGGTTGAAATCAAATCAGTATGAAATGATGTATTATTTAGAAAAAATTATGATTAAGTATTGCTAAGATGCTTGGAGAAACCTGAAGCTAAAAAGGTCATGTGGGAATTACATGATTGACCAGCTGGAGGACATTTCGGAGGAAATACCACAGCTCGCAAAATCCTGCATGCAGGATATTATTAGCCAACAATATTTAAGGATGCACATGAATATGCAAGAAAGTGTAAAACTTTTCAAACCACAGCCGAAAGAGAAAGGAAGCCAACATTCCCTTTGCAACCAGTAAACATCCAACAACCATTCGAACAATGGGGATTAGACATAATTGGTGAGATTGTTCCTAACTCTTCCAAATAGCATAGATACATCCTTATAGCTACTGATTATTTTAAAAAGTGGATAGAATCTATCCCACTAAAAATAGCTAATACAGAAAGCATTACGGACTTCATTGATCAATACATAATTACTAGTTTTGGCTTACCCTCAGCGTTAATGTTTGACAATGCATCTTACTTTTATGGAAACACAATGGTAGAATTTTCTCTAAAGTGAGGTTTTAAGTTAAAATATTCAGCCAATTATTATCCACAAGGTAATGGATTAGCAAAATCAATAAACAATAACCTCATCAGAATTATCCAAAGGACTATTGACCAAAATCACAGGAATTGGCACAAAGCATTAATATTTTCTCTATGGACAGACAGAATTACACAAAAGGCCTCTATTCATTCTTCTCCTTTTGCTTTAGTTTATGGAAAAGAAGTTGTTCTTCCCACAAACATAACAATCCCATCTCTTCCCCTAGTGCAATTCATCAATGAAACCCCTTCTTCTTCTCTCCAAGCTAGACAGTTTCAGATTCTTAAGCTTGAAGAAGAACGAGAGAAGGCTAAAGCAACCCACTTCCATCATCAACAATTAGTCAAAGCCTCTTTTGATACAACCTCTACCAATCAAAAAAAAATTGACGTAGGTGATTTGGTTTTGAAATGGGACAAAGCACACGAGGAAAACGGTAGACATACCAAATTCTAAAGACTATGGCTTGGCCCTTTTCAAATCATTGAGAAAATTGAACAATCAATGTTTTTTTACAAGACTTGTCAGGTAAGAAGGATTCTTTGCCCGTTAATGGAAAAATCTTGAAAAAATACTTTTCTTAGAAGATAACCTCTTCCAATTTTGTATCATATCGCCTTCAAGCTTCTTAGGAAATAAAGGTTAAGTAGTATTTACTTTTGGCTTTTCAAAATAAAATCTTTGATAATATTTCTGTTTTTTTGCTTCTATAAGTAAGTAAAAGTTAAAAGAAATAATTAGTACATTTGAGTACTAAAGTAAACCTAATTTCTTTGGAAAAACTTGATCTTGCTTAAAAACATTTATTCTATTAACAAACTCTTATCTTTATAGAGTATGAATGTTTTGTTATCAATCAAGAAAAGAATCTTTAACCTAGTAAGGACTTTCTGCAGATCAGTATCTTAAAACTCTATCATTATCATCCAAAACTCTTAAAAGAGTCAATGATTCACCCCATCTATTATAATTTTCCCTTTTCAGATTTTAATTCTAAAATATGCAAAACTTATAAGATAAAATTTCTCATTACAAGCTTGTTTACCATGATCATAGGGAAATAATTAACTGATATTACCAAAATTGCATATCAAAATAAGGTAATAGCCAATGATCTCATCGATCAGAAGACAAGGGGTCTCATCAAGGGCCAGCTTGTTCAGTTTAGTTACAACCACTAAATGGCATTGTCATTATTAGGTTACCAAGCCTAGAAGATGTCTTTTAAGAAACCTAAAAGAAAATATTATATTAAAAAGGAAAAAGAGACAAGATCCAAGTGAGATTCAAAGCAAGTGAATATCATTTTGAATTTTGAAAATTTCTTCAGATGGGACAATGAATCATTGTTGGTTAAAAGTTAACCTTGTCGAGGCTATGAACACCTGCTGGGAGCAGAGGCTCTATTTTTGATAAATGAGTAAACACCAAAAAACTAATCTGTAGAAGACACCTGCTATATCACTTTAAATCTTATTATTGGCTGATGAAAACATTTGTATTTTTATCATTACAAGAGTAAAGTAGTTGAATAAATGGATTGAGTAAGTGATTATGATTCTTCAGAAATGTTATTCACTTTATAACTCGTGTAATTATAATTCCTGTAACTCTAATTACATTGAAAGTTATAGAAATTTCAGAAAACTACTCAAAGATAAATGATTCTCCCAAGTGAATCGCCAATTGTTGTACTACAAAACAACCCCCCCATTTATGTATAGCAATAGTTAAGGTTAGAGATATAAATGGGGACCCTTTTTAAAAAATATAGTCTTAGAATAAAATAAACGTAACTCTAAGAAATTGCCTTGAAAAAACTTGCAAAACAACCAAGAATGTGATCCTCATCACAAATTGCAAATCGCACTTTTCCATGTGATGGTAAAAAAACACTTTTAAAAAATGGCGATGTGCGATCAAACCTCCCACTGCAATATCCCGATAAAAGCACCTAGTTATTTCACAAATCGCACTTTGCAAAAATCGTAAATAATTAAGCTATTCCACTACAACATCCATTGATGATTCGTGAAATGCGACGTTGCGGCAATTGTAATCACATTTCGCCTTATAGAGAAGGCAATGCTATATTGCATCCTTTTAAATATTGTGATGTGTGAATAAGAGCGGTAAGCGTGTGAAATAATTACATTTTAATATAATAATGAATGGATTGACAGGATAATAATGTTTAGCGGTCCGAGGAGAGGTAATGATTTTCCAAGTTATGGGTAGTTAACATTGAGTAGCTCATTTAAACCTTTCCCACAATCCAAAGTCATTTCAAAAGAGCTTTCAGTCTTAATTGCCCGATACTATCTGCGCTAATATATCTTGTCCATTTCAAGTAAGATACAAAAGACATGTCATTGAGGAAGGTGATGCAGAAACATAAAAAGTAGAACATTGCAGAGACCGAGTCTATAGATATGGTTCCTATATTCTCTTATACAGTCTGCAGCGTTGACGGAGGAGCAACAACTTGGGAGGTCATATACAACAGACTCGAGGATGAACGTCCCAAGGTTACTGTCACAAAAGCAACAAATGACTCTATAAAACCTTCAAGACTCCAATTCAAGGATGCTACTTGTTCTTTCCTTCATAGGATAGGAGCGAGAGCCAAAATCCTCCCATACACTGATATCATCAGGTGGGTGGTTGAAAACCTCATAATTGAAGATAGGCAGTTCAGGAATTCGAGAATGGATCTCATGGGGTCATTCAGAGCAGAGGACTTGAAGTAAATGTACCATATACCTGACCCTCAGGACATATATGACAAGACATTTGTGGCTAACTTCGCGAAGAAGAACCAAGAACCCCTCAAGGTGATTCAAGGCTGGAGAGTATTAGAGAACAAATTCATATTCGAGAAAATGGGTATGTATGCTATAACCTCTTTAGCAAACCCCTACAATTATGCAGCTATTATGTTATGTAGACTATATGGGTTACCCAATAATACTAAGTTTTCCATAAAATGGATCCCTCTGATAGATGCCTGTGTTAATTCCCACATTATGAATTGGGCCACCATTCTATCGGATAACCTAGCCACCATCATCATTGAATATCGACAGAAGAGATCGTGTTCCCTGCAGAACCTTCCACCATTCTATTTTAGTGCCTACATTATGGATTCCATCTGTTTCTGCACCAAATTTCCAACCATCGGTTGGAAATGGACCTTACAGGAACCCTACCCTATCCATCTCAGTCATAAGCAAATGTGGGAATCCCATTATATACCCCATTTCTATAGAATATGTCATGTTATTATTTTGTCGCTGCATCAATTATTCTTCAATAGGAAAACCCCCAGGTTTTCCCAAGAAGCAGCTACAGACCTTCTGGCTGTCGGAAAATATTTTATTGAAGAATGGTTCACCTACATTAGAGATTTTGGTAACACATCAGACCCACATGTCCTCCCTTTGTATATTTCTGAAAAAAAAATTGGCAAGAGAAATTGCCTACTAGACCGTGGGAAGAGGCCTAACTAAAGTTCTCAAAGAAAGTAAGAATTTATTATGGCCCTCTTTTCCTATCAAGTGTGGTTCTTTTTCTTTAGAAAATTTTAATCATGCAATAAAGGAGCCAGTAAGCATGCAAGGCCTTAGGCTTCATAATTTGTTGACAAGGAAATTTGATCCAGAAAAGATAGCTTATAACATCACTACTGCGGTAAAGATCAAGCCATACAACCATGAGGCTAACAATTTTGAAGACCTATTACAATCAACTGAATCCTTCAAATAATCTTTCGAATGGGCAAGGGAAAATCTTAGTCCTAAAGATTTTGAAAGATTTCAGGAATTCAGAAACGAAAGGCTCGAAGTAATCCTAATGCACTTGTTAAAGCTCGAGGATAAGCCTACACCAAGTGTGACTGTTAACAATGAAGGGCCTAGTTCTCACATAGAATCTCAGGTAAATACTAAGAAAACACTAGATACAGGGAAGGCCCAAGACACGGATAATACAACAGAGTCCAACAGGAAGTCTGCCGAGAAAGAGGTTATGAGCACCCCACCTAAAGAAATCAGTTCAAAGGTCAAAAGTAGTTGTTTGGAGCAGGAGTGGGATTAGTCTAATAAGAAACTACAAGACACTCCCAAAATGACAGATACCTGGGAAAGAATAGAATGTCAAACTCCTCTGCATATTGAGGAAAATACAGAGTCCAAGTCTATGGATGAGTAGTCCAATTACATGGATGAGCAGTCCAAGCCTATGGAGGAACAAGCGAAAACGTCCCAATAGACTGAGATTATCCCTGCTCTACCCACATTAGAGGTTGTCTTGAAAGTGACTGAAATCCCTCCATTTGATGTGTTTTACAGCCCACTCCACAAGGTTGTAGTAAGGAGGTAGAGGAAAATGAAAAGGGTATAAACACCCGAGCTCCCACCTGTAAATGAGCTAATGGACATAGTTTGGAGGGACATTCCTTTCAACCCAGTTGAGAACTTGACGAGATTGTCACACTTCATGGGAGCATATGCAACGGCCACCATGGACAAGGCTACCGAAGTCTCTACTTTGTTGAGAGAAAAAGAGGAGAGGATTTCACAGCTTGAGCAGCAGCTCGAAACAGAAAAGGCAAGTGTAAACAGGTAAGAAGATGAGTAGCTTGCCCGATTTCAATAGAGCAGGGAGGTCTTGAAGATAAGACATGAAGTCGATATATCAGCCAACAACATGCAACTCCAATAATTGAAGCAAGCTATGGAAAGATACAAGGATGTTCCTACTATTGAGGAGTTCGTTAAAGAGGCATTGGAACTAAATTCCCTCCTCGTGAAACATCAAGAGCACTTCTACCAAAAGATGTCACACATTACTCGTTATCTGACCACTAGCAACCAGCTGACAGATAAGGCGATCGACTAGAGAACCAAGTTTACTAATTTGAATACCAGAATCTCAGAGTTCATTGAATGGCAAGAAACAGAAGGCGCAAGGAAAGCTAATCTGCTTGAGATTGAGGAGACACACAAAGACATTCTTTTCACGAATTGGGACGTGAGAATCAAGGAAGCTGAGCTAGTAATGGAAAGAGTAGCTAGGGTGTCAAAGAATATAATCAAGACATTGAACCACACTCTCTTTGCAACCAACTTGATAAGGGAAGGAAATCCAAAAGAAATGCCTGATTTAAGTGCTCTGCATAAAAGCTGGTAGGAAAAGGCAGAGACTCAAAGGGAAGCAATCGCAAAATTGACCAAGACCGACTGGGATTCATATTGGCAATACCTCATCAAGCCACACAGCCAAATCATGACCCTTAGTTGCTCGCTTCCTTAGACTCGACGTATGTTGCCACCTCTCACCGATGTGATTTTTGCAGGACAACTTAGGACACATTTTGGGGCACCTCATCAAATCAAACTGATGACCGATATATGCGATTTGAAGGACAAGCTGGAAGACAACAAATCATCATCTTAGCCTCTGCTCATCAAACACTGTTTATTTTTAGAGTTAGTTAACTAGTTAGAAGGAAGGTTGTTTGAAACCTCCTCAAATTTTTGTATAATATATTTTTGCACATTAGTTAGAATAATATTTATACCCTTCTCATGCATTTAGAGAAGGGTCCAGAATTTTATCAAAACATTTGCAAAGAATGAAATTTGGTAATTTTGTGAATGCTTTGGTGAAATTATGGAACATGATCGTTTCTTTTAGATATCAGACTATTTTCCTTTATTGAAGCACTATTGTATTCTTGTGAGATAATTTGATTTGAAGAAATGAGTTAATCCATGTCATTAGTCAAATGAGCAAGAATTCGCACATATGGTACTATTATCTTGTATGATTGATTATGTTTTCGTTTAATTAGTGACAACACTTTACTTTCATGAATTGCATGTGAGATTTATTCTTTTTGTTAAGCTTTAATTGCACTATTGTATGATGCCTAGCTGAAATTGTTGATTTTCATATATAACTCATCATATATGCGATATATTTTATAAAAAAAATTGACTAACTGTTTAGTCAAAGAAATTATCTTTATATGTTATCATCTCTGTTTATGTGTGATTGATCTTTATTATCACATGTTAAACAAATATCTTTGTAGATCGCATACCACACAGGAATACCCAGGTTTATATTAGAATAAGTTAGTTAAAGAATTGCATGATAGCATAAGTCATTTAGATTATCATTATTCTATTCAAAACACTCGTGAACCACCCACTCTCATCTTAAAACCCTTACTGGGAAACTGATCCCATTATCCCCAGCCAGAGCCACCACTTTAAACATAAAATGAGTTGTCTTAAGGTCCAGATCGGGTGGTTATCCCCCATGTTGGGGCAACAGAATTCTAAGGCCACAACAACAACTAAAAGAAATTTTCTACAAGAAGGCATAAATTTGCTACATGAAAGTGTTGAACAACTATAGAACAAATCATGGAGGCCACCAGGGCCATGAATAAGGCACAATGAAGTCACTAAGTTTCTCCGAGGATGAGAAACGCATTCAGCAGGGGGTATGATGGCCCTCCAAATTAGACAGAAATTAAGGCCCATCTGACCATCCTTCAACACATTAAACCTCTCTTTTTTCATTAGATAACATATTTTTAACTTTAATATGTTCATTAGGAAGGTTTATGGATAATTGCATATTTGTGCCTAATATTATTTATTTTCGTAGAATATTGTGAGAATATTGGGCAGATTATGAAGATTTGAAGGAGGAGATAATTTAGGCACTTGCTCCCTACTACATGATGATCAATATTGAATAGTAAATCAACTTTATATCATGAAATCATGCACAAATTCTGGAGCTCCAATGATTGAGAAAATCTAGGAATGTCTTCCCTATCATTTAATGCAGATTCCTAGGGTTGGGAACCAGATCCACTATTTGAGGGATTTTGGAGGGGAAAGATTCCTCCTTTCATGGAGAATTCTTCTTAGTCATTTTTTATAAGTACCAAGTCGAATTTTCCTCTAGGGGTTGATTTTTATTAGTCTTCTTGTGGGGAGAACTCGTATTTTTGCAGCTCCACTTTCATTTCTTGCAGGGATGTAATTGTATTGATGGAAATAATAAAGATTTTTTCCATGTTCATCTTCTAACTATTGGTCTCCTTCATAGGATTCTGACCTTCCTTGGGCTTGGCCATCCCAGGAGCATCAAAGCCCTTTTGTATCATTTATTTTTCTTCCTTTCACTTCTTATTCACATGCATCTCTTGTTTTTGTCTTTTTCTATTTTTGCATTTAGTGTTAATGATTTCTTGTTGTAGGATTGGGTTAAATGGTTGAATTAAGTTATTTTTTAGGATCAAAAGCATCATTTCCTCCTTGGAATAGCTTTGTAAGGTCATAGTAATCATTGAGCTACTTGGATTAGTTTGCTTATTCCCAAATCTAAATTTCTGGAAGTCCCTTGTGGCAAATAGTAGTAATGTTTTGCTATTTTTAGAACATGCTAAGAGCTTCTATTGAGTTGGTTCCACTTTAATTATATCATAAAAACATTTAGGTTAATGAAAAAATTTATGCCATTTCATTTTCACTTGATTAGGTTAGGCATTTGTTAGATTAACTTGCTCACTAGTTCTCGAATTTCTAGATTTTAGACTAGTATTTTTCTGTTATTTTTTAGCATGTGTTAACAGAGGTATTTTTGAGTGATTCCACTTGGAATGGATACCTAAGACATCTTATTCAATAAAAAAAAATTCTCATCCAATTTGTATTTGATTTTCTTGGTCATTACGGTGAATTATAACATCTTGTAGCGGCCTCTAACTTCCTGTAGCAACTTCTTGTAGAACTCTTCCATCATGTATATACTTGCCCAAATTTGCTCAGAAATCTTGATTTTTGTCCCTTAGGATTGACTCATAACCCTTAGGCTCTAAATCAATGGTTGAGGAGGAATAAACACCACTTAGGACTTGCCCTTTTACCCCTGCAAAACATCTCAACAATTTGGGTTAATGACATATTTACGAATTGGATAATACAATAATGATTTTCGCGATTGCCACATCCAATGAACTTTGTCAATGGATCTAAACTCTTTGAATGTAATGATTGATATTTATTTCATGATATTTTCTTTATGCAATTAGAATAGGTTTTCTTTCCTTTTATTTTCTTTTATTTTCTTTCTTGCAATAGGTTAAGGTTTCCATTTCGAGTATTTCCATTTCTGCAATTAGTTTAGGACTTGATTACATTCACTCCATTATATTATGATAGCGAAAGAAGGACACATTGTATGTTTCACATATAGTGTTGACACCTTTTAAGTTTGTATGAATCCCGGGTTGATAATTAAAGTTGGTAGCATTGGGAGTTGCAGCATTCTTGTTGCAATATTGAGGCTCATCTATAGTATCACTTTCATGTCGTGGAATTAAGTGCTTCTGTCAAAAGGTGAGAAGGGTGTTGTCTCTTCTCCCGGTTGTTGAACATGGGGAGTTTTTAACACATGCCATGATATCAATGAAGTAAGTTGTTGTTTAAAATGATGCTAAATGCTGAAAAAAATAAGCTAAACTTTTCACTTCCTCCAGATTTTTGAGAGAAATGTGGATAAGAATGTATGTTGTTGCAGCCAAAAGGGGAGAGATATTCCTAGCAACAAATGAGGGCCCCTATCCCATAATTCTTTTGGGCATAAAAAAGTAGTGTCATTCACCCCATAACAACACAAATTACAAGGAGAAAGGTATGAGAGTGCTATTGTTTTCTTTGTGTGCATTCAAGATAAAGGAAGGTGTGAATTTAAAGGCTAAGTAGTGCTTAAAGAGGTTAATGATTAGCAAAAGGATCGTTGCTATTGTAAGGATAAAAATAGACAAGAGGAGCACTCACTGTTTGTGAGTTGTCTTGCAAGGATATTTAGCAGAATAGGAGTTACAGTGGCAACTGGCAGTTAGGTCACACCATTTATTTAACGTAGTTACCAGCTCTTCATCACCTATTTTTAGGTTTGAATTGCTTTTATGATCACAGAAAGGTATTAAAAAATGATTTCCTCTCCTTATTGTATATGCTAGTTTTTTCATTTGAAGGGATACATTGGAAAAACCCATAATCCAAAAAAATCATTAAGTCATAATAAAATCAAATTTATCTAGATTTATGGTCTTTGAAAACATCATAAATTAGAGAAAGAGTCAGATATGGATATCCTAAATCTACAAAACTGAAAAGTTCAAAAAAAATATCATTTAATATTTGTCCAAATCTAAATATTAGGTGGATACATATTTCTTTGAAGGTCGGATCTGGAAATTTAGCATCCAAATACCCTTGATCTACTATGTGTTGAAATACTTTTAAAATAAATTCTTGGATCTAGATATCCGAAAATTTCTTCAAAAGGAAGCATAAAAAATTTCCAATATGTGGATACTGAGAATCCAAGTAAATATTATTGTGTTCTAATGAAAATGAAAAATGCAGATAAAGGTTACTATAAAGCATTTTTAATAGGTTTTTAAACAATTTACAATTTAATTTTAAAGGGAAAAAATTGAGGTGCAATGTAAGAGGAAAATCAAATTTTCGATAAATCTAATAAATTTGATGCTAAAACTAGAAAATTCTTACAAAATTTAGAATTCAAAACGTCAAAATAATTATTTCCTATATGACTATTATAAATATTATTATGAACATAAAATTTAGATTCCATAATTATATGGTGACAATGTTTGTAAATGGTTGATGGTGCGTAATCCTAAAATTACTCCTAGAATCTAACAAATCAACATACTTGGTCTAAATGAGGAGGCTGAGGAAGCTGGCAGAATTCCTCCAACGATTTTTAGAAAATTTAAATATTACGGAGCAATGGAACACATAAAATATTGCAGAAATATAAACACAGAAAACGCACAAAACAAGAGAGACACAGATATACGTGGTTCACCCAGTTTGGGCTACGTCCACCTCGAACAGCCAGTCCTTCCTTTCTATTATCCAGCAAAATGAAGAGACACAACCTACAGCAAATCCGCTCTAATATCCTCTGTTTTCTCTCACAGTCTCACCTCTCTGTTTCTCGCTCACACAGAATACACATCTATCA
>APFE030732218.1:416-11228 GCA_000404065.3 Pinus taeda | reverse complement strand
GGGGATAGAGAGAGATGGGTAGAAAGTAGCGGAGAGGGTGAGGGGAAGAGAAGGGGAATGGTGATGGGGGTGGACGCGGTGGTAGATGGAGAGAGGGAGTGACAGGAGGAGTGGGAGAGAGTAGTAGAAGGGGATGAGGATGGGGAGATGGATAGGGAGAGAGGAAGAGGTGGAGAAAGAGAAGGAGAGGGGGAATGATAGGGGGGGAGAGTGGGATAGGGGGAGCGGGAGAGAGAGAGAGAGGGTATGGGAGAGGGAGAGGGAGATGGAGATGGGGAGAGGATGGGAGAGGGAGAGGGTGTGAGAGGAAGAGGGGGACTGAGATAGGGGGAGACAATTGAAGAGGGAGAGAGTGAGGCGGGGAGGAGAGAGGGGGAATATGGGGTGAGAGAGAGGGTGGGGAAGAGAGTCTGAGAGGGAGAGGGAGAGTGGGCGAAAAGAGGAGGGGGAGAGATAGAGAGATATAGAGAGAGGGAGAGATAGTGGGAGAGCGGTGGAGGAAGGTAGGGAGTAGGAGTGGGAGGGGGAGAGTGCGGGAGAGTGGGAGGCAGAGAGGGAGAGGGAGAGAGGGGGGGTTAGGGAGAGAGTGGGAAGGGGAGAGGGAAAGAGAGAGAGGGAGGGAGAAAGATTTTATTTGTGTAAACTCTTTATTTTCCACCTTTTATATACTGCACGCATGACATATATAAATCTATAATTCTAGGGAAAATAACCATCATAGTATATATTTCATATTTAAAGTATATTTTATTAGATATTTTGTGATGAACTTTCCATTGTAATATCCTTGATATTTTATGAATCATATTGGTATAAGAGCAGGTGACTTGGGGAGTTTTATGGGAAGATACAAGGGATCCAAATTGGTTTAAGCAGAAAAAACTCAACCATGGTAATTCAATCTATTAATAACTCTAAAGATGTGGTAGAGGAGAGGCTCTTAAGGCTATAATAATAGATCATAGATAGCATTCATAATATGAAGCTCCTTATGGAAAATCTAGTGAAAAATTTAAGAATATGAGAAGATGGAGGCTCCAATTTAGAGGTCAGTTCATAGGGGAAATTAGGGGACATGGATGAACCAAAGAGGAAATCTAAGAAATAACATGAAAAGGAACAACACAATTCAAGTGTCATGAACCATTCACAATTCTTGTTCAATAGGTAAGAAAAGGTCTACATCAAAACATATCAAGGTGAGATCAATGGTTTGAAGTTAAACCAATAATTATAACTGTTAGAGGTTTATTTTAGAGTTCACCACATATATGCACGACCTAAATTTGATTTTATCATTTGATATTATAGGAACATCTCTTAACATGCTAGGAAATCCATATGAAAACCTTAAGACTAGAGGATACCCTCTAGTGATTAAGTGGGAAGATTTCAATACTATCATAAAGTAGTTTTATCGTATTGGGTATGTATGAGACTAGTGGATCTAGAAGAATTACTTCGGGTAGATATAAGGGTTGAGTGTATAGGAGTATAGCACGGAGATTAGGAAGATGGAGATAATTTTGAGTATTGCAGCAAAGAACCCATACATGTTTCTCTACTATATGGGGGGTATAAAGAACCATCAGTGGAAGAAACAAATGTCATTTAAACTAATAGTGAAGAATGAGGATTATGTGCAGGCACAGTACTAAGATAAAATAAGGGAAATCAACTAGGTTAAAGTAAAAAGAGCACCATAGAGCTTCCTAGAAGGGGAAAGAAAAAAATATATCAGTGATAACACCCTAGCGCAAATATCCTAGCAACAATTATAACCACTATAACATCTATGGTCATATAGAGGAGAAGTGTTGGAAATTGCATCTAGAGATAAACTCAAAGAACCAAAATAAATATGCTAAGAAGAATAATCTCATGGCCATAGATTCAATTAATTAGTTGGAAATAAGCTCATATGTGGATGAGGAAGAGAAAGAAATGATCATTCTCTTCCATATAAAGACATGAACAAAGAAGGCTAAAATTGATGTTCTATTCAACTCGATATTATAGGAAAATTTCATAGCAATAAATCTAGTCTTGAAACTGGGACTAGAGACTCATGAGCATCCTAGCCCATAATGATTAATATGTGTCAACATGGAGGCAAGGGTAAAGGTAAAAATGTAGTGCAAAATCAAAGTTTCTATTACTGTTCATTTTCTTGTTGAAGTAGAATTAGATGTAGTTCCACTTGATGTATATGGACTGGTAGTTGGAAGTCCCTATATGTACATGTTTGATGAAATCTTCATGTAGAAAGCCAATTAGTATCATCTCATCAAGGATGGAAATCCCTTCACCATAAACACATATAATGGAAACTCCAATTTTTTGTTGGTAAGTGACAACCAAGCCAAGAAACTAATTAGTTCTAGAAAGAAGTATGTTTTACTATTTTTTTGATGAAACCAATATGTAGAAGATTCAGTGAGAGAAAATTCATCTTTCAAGGGGTGTTCTAAGGAACAAAACCAACAAATGGAAGAATTGATATAATAATACAAGTGTGTGTTTTAAGATGCTAAAGGGTTATCATCAAGAGGGAAGTTTGTTGATTTTATTGTAGCTTCAATAAGTATTCAAGTTAGCCCAAAAGAAAGAAATTAAATTTCGAATTTTCACCTCCAAAAGTAGAAGTAATATCCATATTGTTCAATTCATCTAACCCCAAAAGAAACAACTATTGGAGCTCATTAATTCACTATATAAAAGAACTCAAATTCCTCCTCAAAGAACATGATTCAGATCACACACACATAACATCTTATATCCATCTGTGTAAAGGAGACATAAGAAAAGAAGGCTGAAGTTAACAAAGATGGTCTAGCATTTGACCAAGCTTTTATTCTGCCTTTGTTTGACCTCGCACATATGGAAGAGGTCGAAATTTTATGTGCATGCTTTTGCGGAAGGAAACTGAATTTCTATGGAGGAATAGGAGGCTGAAATTTGCCCTACTCAACTAGAGTTGATCGAAATATTCTTAGAAGTAGTTTGGTTGTTTTAAGGGTAGTTTGACCAAGTTTGACCTCGGTTAGATTACTAGTCAAATTGAATTTATTTTGACTAGAAATATGAAATTGTATCTCTTGTTGAATTTTGAATAATTTCTCTTGGAAAAGGTTGTTGGGTTTTTGTCCCTAGTTAGGGTTTTCTCATGGTAAAAAATTGTCTCTTATGTTTATCTGACTCTTCATGATCCTGCTGTAATTATTGTTTTATTGTTGAGATTCCTTATGTATAATTGATTAATGATGAATGTGATATAAGATGAATTGGTTAATGAATCATTAGAAAGTAATTATCATTCTAGGAAACCATGAAAATTCAACACGGTATCAAAGCCAATTTAAAGAGAATCATTTAAGGGTGTAACCCTAGTCAAGTCATGGATGGTTTTTGATGAACTTTGTATGAAACATTGTATGGAGAACAAGGACCAAGATTATTATTTGAGACACAAACTCAACCTTATCTAAGTCAAATTTGAACTTGTGTTCAGGCCTCGGTAGCCCTCTAGAGGCCGCATCGAGAGGCATCAAGCCCTAGTCTGAATTTAGAGACTATATAAAAAGTGAACTTGTAAAGAGAATCAACCTTTGTCTGAGAAAATATTAACCTAAATTTTGTCATGGTTAGGGTAGTCCTAAGTGCACTTTTGGAGGTCGCCTTGAAGGTTATTTTGAGCTTATATAGGACAAATGTGATTTCGACCTTACCATTGTTGTTGTGAAATCTTGGACAAGATTTAAAATCATTTGATTTATACTTTAAATTTGATTTGTAAGGTCACTATACCCGTGTTTTTGTACCATATAATCAACATTGGTTTTTCTAGTAATGACATTATCACAATTTTGAATATGGAAGTTCGATAAGGCATAAATGCAAGATACAACTTGTTAAGTAGGATGAATCAAGTATGTTCCATACACTTGTGAAGTGTGATATGTTGAACTGAAATTATTGTACGAACATGTGTAGAGATACTTCCATATGTGGTCATAATAGTGTTGTATACCTTGTAGTATTCTGGAAATATCTTGTATGATTGAGGTGTCATTGCTTGATGTTACGGATTGAATCGAATGAAAAAAGGTTATTCACCTATAAAGAAACAAATTCCAATTAGCACATGACAAAGTTTGTATTTAGAAGTCCTATGTTTTTTTTTGCCACAACACCCCTATAATTTTCAAACCTTTTATGGGGACCCTCCATGTAAATCTTTGTGAACCAAATTATTTAATGCTTTAATTTTGTTAATTTTGTGATATTTTAGCTTTTCTTATATTTTCATTTTGAATGCTCCATTGCATGTGTTTTGTTGCAATATTCCAATGGATAAAATTTCGTCTCATTATAACTTACAATTTGGAAAATATCCTCAGTCAAAGTTTGGTTGAATTTCATTACCTTAGTGTAAAATTTGTAAATTTGTATTTCATTATACTTTTATAAATTGTATATAAAATTTATATCAATATGTAATATTTTTTTATTAAATTTATTTAACTTTAATTGATTAAGTTAATTAAATTAATTATTTATAAATATAATTTTAACTATTTAACAATGACATGGAGTATTCTCCCCGAGTTCCCTGACTCCTTAGAGGTATTCAAATTTCATTCTTTTTCAAAAGCACCCGAGTTCACAATACTTTGGGATGATGTGGGAGGAGCACAAAGAGCATTCAACAAAAATTATAATTAAAAGAGGAGATTATATTTATTAATGGGTAAATCAAAAGTACCTTTGGAGTGGTGGAGTGCTCATACTCCACTCACGGGCCTCCACCCACTCCCTCCTTTATTCTTTCACATGTACATGCATCCCCTCATTTACTTTTACTTTCAGACCATAAAAGCATTAAAATCCTCCTATTTGGAATTTTTATTTATTTTTTTATATTTTTTTTTTAATTTATTTTAAATATTTTTAAATTTATTTAAACATAACATTAATAAAAAACATCTTAAGACTATGTATTTTCCAACTCTTTGCTAATATTGCAATCTACATTTTGGAGGCCAATATCTTGAATTTTGCACAATGAAAATGAGCACATGAGGGCTTGTTGGAAATATTATATCATCAAGAAGGATATGGGAGTGGTTGTATGACCAATTTGGTCATTAACCACTCCAAAAAATAACATAATCTACAAGTATGAATTTGCAACCAAGAATCAATTTATGAGTTTGTTTTGGAGAATTTTCATTGCTCCAAAGTGGCTTGTTGTTCCAAATTCATTTAGAAGATCATTTTTTCGAATCTTCTCTTCAAACGAAAGCAAGGGAAAACTTAGATTTGGTTGTATTAAATTATTAAATTAAATTTGGATCACTTAGTTTGTTTTTCACAATTTTGGAAATCTTAGTTTTTCTCCATTTTAATAGGTTATTTTTTATTTTATTATTGGTTCTTTGTAGCGCTTGGTAGAGACGATGTGGCAAAGAAATCTTGGAGCAAAGGGATTTCCCTAGTAAAGAAGAGAAATTGAATCTTTCCAACTAAAATCAAATATCTCAATCATTCTTTCAACAAATCTTCTTTTCAGGCATTTCTTTTTGTAATTATAAATAACAATTAGGACATGGAGAAAAGGCTTCCAATTCTTTGCAAAAAGAGAGTTTTTTGCACTACTGTAGAGGATTGAATTTTTTATAAACTTGGATATATTTGGACTAGATCTTGAGAGATGTATTCTAGTTTCAAAATTTCATGATATCATGGAATTTTTTTAGAAATCATGTACTCAAAAGCTATGGTTAGGTATGCAAACTTTGTGCACTAGTCTCAAAGTTAGAGGTTGATTGAAGGTCTTCATTTAAATTTAATTGTGGTTGAATCATTAGTTGACATAACTATTTGATTATTGTGCTTTACGCTATTACAAATTTCAGTTAATTGTATGCTTATCTAAACATTGAAAACCTATATTTTAATGATGCCTCTTATTCACATTAAAGATAGGCAATGAATTTGAATAGTTATGCATGTTATCACTTATAACTATTTAGTAGATTGATGACGAGTTAGCAACACGACAGAGCAAAACACTTGGAATGAGCGCGTACAAGTGAGGAGCAGGTCGTATATTTATAAGGGATGAGCTAGGGGGTTCGTTCATAAAAGCCGACGATGGAAGGTTTGTTAGTTTGGGTGTTGGCAATGGGCCGACCATGTAAAATGGCAAACAAAAGCGTTGGTTAATGAAAGACAAGAGTCGGCGGAGAGTTGGCATGACCAATCCATGGCAGTGTATAAGTATACCACGCATAGAGCTCATTTGACAAGCGATCACTCATCGCTCAACACAAAATAAGACTTCGCTCATGTGAAGGAGAGTGTGCACAACAAGGTGTGGACGCAACAAAGAAGGAAGGCACAGTTTGGAGATGTGCTCGTTCTTGTGCAAGGTCGCATGGAAGTAAAACACATACCTTGGTTTTGGGTGAAGGGTGTGGGCAAGGTTTCCCGCCGGTTGGAGGAAGGCGTGCACGGAGTGTGTGGCACCCTGTGATGTGTAGAAGCACGGTGAAACGTTGGTGAGCACCCGATTTGTGCAACGACTTGGCACAGGTTCTTGGATGAATTAGTTGAGTGTCCCCCCGTCGTGCAAGTGTGCACGGTGTGACTTTTGGTGAAGTGTTGAGATTGTGAATGGAGGTGTGTCTCGTGTAGAGGCGCCCGTGTGTGGTGACTTGGAGGCGCGCCCAAGTTGGGAAACAACACGATCATGCGACAAGGTGAACAAAGGGTTGGTGAGTCGTGCGGCGACTATGCGGAGGCGCTGACGAGCTAGGCAACCGAGTTTTGTCGAAGATTGTAAATTTGGCTAAATATGAAACTTTGGGTTTCCAAGTATACTTGTAAAGCTTGTAACTTATAAAAGACTATATAATATATTATTGGGCAGACTCATTGTTCAGGGAGTAGCCCCTCCCCTTTATACTGTGCAATTGTGTTCTTCATGTATAATTGTTGATGTTAATGAATGTGTATGGGTGTTCATTGGTATAAAGGAAACATTAATAATACTTGGTTGAGAAACACAAACTAAGTAGGAATAAGTGGTTAGCATAGTCCACGAACATAAGTATTGGTGAAAAGAAAGTGTTCGGTGGTGCCGCATCTCACCAAGCGCGGTTGAAAAACTATCGCCAGCCTGGGGGCATGACAGTTGGTATCAGAGCTAGTCTTAAGACTTGGAGGAGTCTTGCAGGAAACTGGGTGAGGCGGGTGTATATAGACTTGACAGTCGGTGACAGGTTCTTACAGGTGAAGGACGTTGATTTCACATTCAAGTGGAACAAGAGCTGGTTCATGGTTGTAGGCACCGTGGAGAAGGCTGAAAGGCAAAGATGGTGGATGAACCTACGACATGTCAATCTAGCCATGATGCAGGTGAAGGCTTCTAGTACAAAGTGTTGGAACATGTGGGTCGATGGAGTTCTAACTGGGTTTTAATGAAACCTGAGAACATGAAGATTCAGGAAAGCTGTTTAGAATTGAGGAGGGAACTTGAAGAACTCAAAAGCCAATGCAGAAGTACGATAGATGGTGAACTCAAGGAACTTGATGAGGAGATCTGACGAAGTGGTCTTGGTATTCAAGAGCTCTTGGATGAAAGAGCCCATTTGAGGAAGAAAAGTGCCATGGTGGAAGCCGAAATCAAGCAAATTGAAGAAGAGATAAGGAAGAAGCTTCTTGGTAAGAAGATCATTGTGATTGAGCAGGAAGAGCTCGACTACATTGACAGGCTAGGAATGCACTACCGAGACAATCCAGAGGATGTTCAGAAGCTTAGTTCTATGAAGGTAGTCAATGGGTACTTGGTTGGTGCACTTGAGCAGAATGCGATGGAGGACAAGCTTGAAGGGAATCAAGCTAGACCAGCATCAAGTTGCTTAGAAGAGCCAAACAAGGAAGTGAAGTACCTTAAGAGGAATGTCAATTTGGAGCACAAGCCAATTGACACTTCTGAGGCCGAATTCTTGAAGAAGGTTGCTAATGTGAGACACAAGATAAAGCGGACAGAAGGAGGTGATTCCTTGAAGCTGAGTTTTGTGTAGGTGACTGTGAAGGGCAAGAGATTTGCAGCTTTGGTGGATATAGGGGCTACTCGTAGCTTCTTAAGCAGGAAATCAGCAAAGTCTTTTTGGAAGAAAGCAAAGATGGAGAGGGAATGGAGTGCTTTCAAAGAAATCAACTCTACCATGAAAGTTGTTATTGGTGTAATGGAAACACTCAGGTGAGAGTGGGATCATGGTTTGGAAAGTTGGACTTGAGGATCGCGGACATGGATGATCATTCTATAGTGTTGGGGCAAGATTTTATGAGGCTTGAACAAACCATCCTAATGGTGGACAGGGACATTCTCTTGATCACAGCTGAAGGAAGAACCATGTTGGTTCTGATGAATAGAAGGAGTTGCTTGGAGTATAGACTGAGGATGAATTCTATGAATTTGTATCCCAAAGATCTGAAGGTGAAGCATGAGGATGTGGAACAAAGAGGACTTGGGAGTATGACTCAAACAACAAAGGAAGGGAAGTTGATTGACTTCATTGTAAGAGCGAGGAAGAATGAAGTAAGTGAGAGGGAAATCTCACGAACCTTGGAGCACTTGACAGAGACATCTTCTACTGATCATCTTCACAATGGAGTTGCGAAAGAAGGGAGTCCGAGTACTACTTCAGAGGCAGTGGTTGGGGAGGATTATGAAGTTAGAGATATTGCTGGTATAGTGGATTTTTGTAGGTATGCTATGGGCATATATGAATTTCAGTTGACGAAGGACAAGCTTAGAGAGCATGGGTGTACATGTGAGGAGATTGAAGATGTGCACAGATACATGAGGACACAACATCAATCTGATACATGGGTGGATGAGAGTCAAGGAGGAAACTTCTTGGGCCTCCTTTCTCTATAAACAACCTTAGAGATGGGTTGGTGTAGGGACCTTGTTTGGGAGGGGCTACACCAACTTGGCAAGGGGCCTTGGGAGTAGGCTTCTTTATGACAGATTGCAGACCTGGATGCAGATGACCAGATGTTGGGATGGAGTCTACATGGGTTGGACATCATGGACAACTAGAGTCATGGACATCAGGTTAGGGACATGGAGCATGACAGTTATGTAGGGGCATTATGCAGGAGCATGTGTAGAAGTGTCATTCATGGACATTGTATGGAGAATGCTGAAACAAAGGAGTGCAGATGTTATTGTGACATGGAGATGTATGAGCCAGTGGAGAGGTTGTACACTCTTGTGCAACAAGGCCATGAGCTGAACATGTTGAAGATGGGATGGAGATTCCATGGACCTTAGCATGGGAATTGGACAGATTCATGATGAGTCCGAGATGTAGCAGAAATCAGGGAAAGACTGATGGTGGCATAAGTATGTACATTCTTGTGATTTGGGCATATGGATGGATTAGCTACCCAAGTAGTTCGAGTCATGAGGGGTACCAGTGTGCAGAGGTGTGTCGGCATGAGTTGGATCCGCATGAGTTGACATTTGTATAGACAGATGTCCATATCAAGTGGAGTATCTTGACAGGTAGACTACAGGACAAAGATGAGACATGATGGAGATGTGGTTCTACATATTGCAAGGATGTTTGCAGTATGTGGAGGAGTTGATATCATGGATAAGACTGTTCGGATATGAAAATCTTGATCTTGGTGGATGGCTACTAGGATGGTATGTTGTTGAGGACGAAAAAGACTTCAGGTGGAGAAGGATGTAAGGACCTACGGTTCTTACTAACCATCGAGCACATGAGTTAGCAACATGACAGAGTAAAACACTTGGAACGAGTGTGTACAAGTGAGGAGAAGGTCATATATTTATAAGGGACGAGCTAGGTGGTTCATTGATAAAAGCTGATGATGGAAGGTTTGTTAGTTTGGGCGTTGGCAATGGGCCGACCATGTAAAATGACAAATGGAAGCATTGGTTAATGAAAGACAAGAGTCGACCAAGAGTTGGCATGACCAATCCATGGCAGCATATAAGTATACCACGCATGGAGCTCATTTGACAAGCGATCACTCATCGCTCAACACAAAAGATGACTTTGCTCATGTGAAGGAGAGTGCACAGAACAAGGGGTGGATGCAGCAAAGAAGAAAGGTGCAGTTTGGAGATGCGCCCGTTATTGGGCAAGGCCGCACGAAAGTAAAATGCATATCTTGGTTTTGGGAGAAGGGCGTGGGCAGGGTCGCCGCCGGTTGGAGGAAGGTGTGCATGGAGTCTGTGGAAAAACGTTGGTGAGCGCCCAGTTTATGCGACGACTTGGCATGGGTTCTTGGGTCATTCGGGTGAGCACCCGCCCATCATGCAAGTGTGCACGGTGTGACTTTTGGTGAAGTGTTGAGATTGTGAATGGAGGTGTGTCTCATGTAGAGGCACCTATGTGTGGCGACTTGGAGGCGCGCTCAAGTTGGGCAAACAACACAATCCTGCGACAAGGTGAACGAAGGGTTGGTGAGTCGTGTGGTGACCGTGCGGAGGCGTCGATGAGCTAGGCAATCGCGTTTTGCTGAAGACTGTAAATTTGGCTAAGTATGAAACTTGGGGTTTCCAAGTATACTTGTCAAGCTTGTAAATTATAAAAGGCTATATAATATATTGTTGGGCAGACTCATTGTTCAGGGAGTAGCCCCTCCCCTTTATACTGTGCAATTGTGTTCTTCATGTATAATTGCTAATGTTAATGAATGTGTATGGGTGTTCATTGTTATAAAGGAAATATTAATAATCCTTGGTTGAGAAACACAAACAAA
>APFE030732215.1:607-25514 GCA_000404065.3 Pinus taeda | reverse complement strand
TCATGGGTGCACAGTCCTCCATTCCATATTTTTTGAGCATGTCTTTTAGATATTTGGTTTGAGATATACACAATCCTGCTTTGGTTTGAGATATTTGAAGTCCAAGGAAGTGGGACAGCTCTCCTATCATTGACATCTCAAACTCTTTTGACATGTTTTGAGAAATTTCATGGCTCATTTCATCATTATTACTAGAAAAAATCAGATCTTCGACATAAACAAGAGCAGCTAGTAACATGCCTTGATCTGTCTTTATGTATAGATTACTTCTAGCCACTCCCTTTTTGAAGCCTTGTTGTTGTAGGTAGTGATCCAATCTTGCATACCAAGCTCTAGAGCTTGTTTCAATCCATATAAAGCCTTTTTCAACTTACAGACTAGGTCCTTTCCTGTTGTTAGATCAAAACCTTCTAGCTACTCCATGTAGACTTCCTCTTTGAGTTCCCCATTTAGAAATGCTGATTTCACATCCATTTGATAGATTTTGAATCCTTTTGAGCAAGAAAATGCTAAGAACATCCTGATAGCTTCCATACGGGCCACTGGTGCAAATGTCTCTTCAAAGTCAATTCCTTCAATTTGTGAATAGCCTTTGCAAACAAGTCTTGCCTTGTTCCTGATAACTTGTCCTTCCTCATTCATTTTATTTTTGAACACCCATTTGCTTCCTATTATGTTTTTGTCCTTTGGACGAGGTACCAGCTCCCATGTCTTGTTCTTCTCAATTTGGGACATTTCTTCTTCCATGGCTTTTACCCAATGAGGGTCCTTGCTTCTGCAAATGTTTCTGGTTCTATCATAGATAGGAGGGCAATGACTTTTCTCTTGGGTGTGATTGTTATCCTTCTTCGGGTCTGCAAACCTTCATCTTTATCTCCAATGATCTGTTCTTCTGGATGATATCTTTCAACATACTTCATCTTTGAAGGGGTATGAGGTGGTTCTCTTTTTTCTTCTTCTTCTTCCTCATCTATCTCTTCTTCTTTAGGTTCTTCTTCTTCAATGAGAAAGTCATCTTCATGTTCTTCAATTTCCTTTACAGGAAGTTCTTCATCAACCTTTACATCAATGCTTTCCACTATTTTCTTCAGTTGATAATTGTAGCACTTGTAAGCCTTTCTCCGTGTAGAGTATCCAAGAAATATCCCTTCATCAACCCGAGAATCAAACTTTCCAGGTGAGCCATCATTTATTTTTATGAAGCACTTGCTTCCAAATATCTTGAAGTACTTCACCGAATCAGGTCTTCCTTTCCATAGCTCATAAGGAGTTTTATCACAATTTTGTCTTAATTGAGTTCGATTTAGTGTATAGACAGCTGTCCCTACTGCTTCTCTCCAGAATCTAGGTTGTAAGTCTACTGCTAGTAGCATAGTTCTTGCCATTTCTTGGACTGTTCGGTTTCGTCTTTCAACTACCCCATTTTGCTGAGGTGTTATGGCAGCTGAGAATTCCCTTTTAATTCCATGAATATTGCAGAACTCACTAAACTCGTTTGATGTGAATTCTCCTCCTCTGTCTGTTCTGAGGCACTTAATTTTTGAATCTTTTTCATTTTCTACAAGGGCTTTTAGATTCTTAAAACACTCAAAAGTTTCATATTTATACTTTATGAAATATATCCACATAATTCTAGTATAATCATCAACAAATAACACAAAGTACCTTTCTCCTTGGAGTGCTTGATTTTTAGTTGGCCCACACACATCATCATGGATGATCTCCAAGGGCTTCGATGTAGAGAGCTCCTTTGTCTTGTGGCTGATTCCGGTTTGCTTTCCATGTTGACCTGGACAACGCACTACTTGATTTGGTTCGAACAGCCTTGGGATGTCTTGTACAGCTTTGATCTTGCTGATATTGATCAGATTTTCAAAGCTTGTATGTCCAAGTCGCTTGTGCCACAACCAACTCTCATCTGTCTGAATCAAGTCACATTTATTTTCTTGAATCTTGTTCAGAATGTAAATGTTGTCTGATGTTCTCACCCCTTTTGCCACAAGTTTCCCTGAGGCAAAGTTCCTTATTTCACAGTATTTGGTACTGAAGACAACCTTATGTCCTTGGTCACATATTTGGCTGACACTCAGGAGGTTGTGTTTGAGTCCGTCAACTAGCAGAGCATCTTGAGCTTTTCCTTTTCCATTGATCAAAGTAACTGTTCCTTTTCCTGTAATTTTTCCAGATCCACTTCCAAAGGACACATTCCCTTCCTTTTTGCTCAGTAAGACAAACTTCCTTCTCTCTCCTGTCATGTGTCTGGAGCACCCACTATCTTTAAACCACTGGTTTCCATTATTTTGAGCATATAGAGCCAGGCCGCATTTGTCCATGCTGGAATTCTTGCTACTTGCCTTTCTTCCTTTGAGAGGGCAGTCTTGTTCATAGTGTCCACTATTATAGCAGAAAGAGCAAATAGGATCAAATTTGGTCAAGGGATGAAATGAATTGAAGGTTTTGATTTGTCCCTGCCTTTTGGGGGCATATGAGTTGACTTTTCGGTCCTTTATTTTTGTTCTTTCACTTCTGCGAGCCATACAATGTCTGGCTTGATGACAAAAGTTTTTACAATGAAAGCAGTGTCCAAGAAAGATGGTTTTGTACTTGTTGAAGCAACCACTGTTTGAGTCGATTTCCTTCCTGGGAATTACTCCTCCCTCGTTCTTTGGATTTGCGATGGGCCCTTGGTGGAGTACAGGTTTGTATTTGCTGTAGTGTCCATGATTCGACTCCACATTCTTCTTTGGAGTAATTCTCTCTTCATTCTTGGGATCTGGGAAGCACTTTTGATAACATACTTTTTCATCTTTTGGATTGCTGGAAAGTGCATCGGCATAGCTTTTCGCACTATTATTAGTGCTTGAGGATTCTCCTTTGAAACCTATTCCAGACTTTTCATGTTAGGGTTTTTGATTTTTCAGAATAGTCTCAAGTATTTGAGAGCTTTTACAACCCTTTTTAATTTGCTCCAACTCCTTTCTCAGAGACACTATTTCGGCCTCATGTTCTTCACAGGTCTCTTCTTTTTCTTTAAGTTTTGCTTCCAAGAGATCTTCTCTCCTTCTTATTTCCTCATTCTCCACTTTGAGAGAAATAATCTTGTTCCGTAGTTTCTCATTTTCTTCAATGGAGCTTATTAACAGTTCATCTACATTTCCTTCCAGCCCTGAGTCATCATCATCTATGAGTGCCATGAATAATGCTTCTTGGCTTTCATCATGATCACTTTCCTCATCTGATTTCTTTTTAATAACCATAAACTCATCCTCATCAAACTCATCTTGCTTGGAGAAGACATTTTTCTTATTTAACCCTTTCTTTTTGTGTGCCATTCTTTTAGAATTTCCTTCATCATCACTGTCATGTTTATGAGGACATTTTGCTGCATAATGACCTATTTTACCACATTTAAAATAGATAAGGGGATACTTTCCTTTAAGCTTAGATCCTCTCTTCAGCTTTCGTAACAAATTGAGCCAATTCAGATTCCACATCTGACTCATCACTACAGTCATTCCTTTCTTTCCCCTTCTTTGACTTTGAGGCTTTGAATGCTGCATCTTTGGAGCTTGGGCCACCTTTCCTCATTTCATAGGCAGTGAGAATTCCATGAAGTTCATCCATTTTGAGAGTATCTAGATCCTTTGCTTCTTCTATAGCGCTTATCTTGGAGTGAAATATGTCTGGAAGAGACCTTAATACCTTTTGAACAATGGTACTTTCTTCAACTTTTTCGTCCAATCCTTTTAGGGAATTTACCACTTCAGCTACTCGGAGGAGGTATGCTGCAATATCTTCTTCATCTTCCGTCCTAAAACTTTCAAATTGTCTTCTGTGAGTTTGAAGCTTTGCCTTTTTTACTTTTGAGTCTCCATCGTACAAGCTAACTAGCTTCTCCCACATTTCTTTGGCAGATGTACAGTGCATGATTTTTCTAAACTCGGAATCAATGATTCCACTAGTGATGGAGTTCATGGCCTTTGCATTTGCGATGTAGGCTTTCCTCTCGTCTTGGTCTATTGGAAGAGTGGTAGTCGTTTTGTATTCATTTTGAACAAAATGCCAGACTTCAGGTCCAAGGGACATTAAGTAGTAGGTCATTCTTTTTTTCCAGAAACCAAAGTTAGTGCCATCGCACAAAGGAGGTCTTCCTGATGCTTCGTGATTTCTTATCATGGTTGCGGATCCTTCTTCAAGCTATTAGGCTAGTATGAAGAAGCCTGCTCTTATACCAATTTTTGGAAATACTGAGAGGAGGGTGAATTAGTATTTCTTATTTTTTAATTGTTCTAGTGATTGCCAAAAGCATATATAGATATGTATATGTATACACAGAACACAGAAATCAATAGCGGGAATTAATGCTTTTATTAAAACTCAAGACAGTGCAATGAAATAAATACAATATAAGTATATCTGATTGTGAATGTTTTCCAAGCTCCAACTTGAACTTCAGTGAGGCTCCAACCTCTAGAGCACCAACTCTATTTTGCAGTGGTTCTGCACTTAGGAGCACCTACCCCCAATGACTTCAGTCTTGTTCAATTCTAAGGCTCCAACCTCTTGGGTTCCAACCCAACCTTGGTATAAATTGGTATGCTATTACACTCTCTTCAGCTGATGGTTCTCACTCCTACTCTCCTGCCTCTGCTGCTTCTGCTGCCTCTACAACCTCCGCTACCTCTTTTGCCTTTGCTGCTTCTACTACCTCACCGTTTGGGTCTTCACCATAACAAAAACACCTCAAGTTCTCTGTTTTTACTATTTTTATGCATTCCATACCTTTGTCCATTCGTTTCCTCCTTCTCGCTGGCTCTTTGGCTTCCTCCTCGCCTGCTTCAACTTCCTCACTATTGACTTGTTTGTCGCTATAGCTTCCTCTAGAGACAGCTTTGTTTAACGGACAACGATGTCCAATCGCAATTAGTATGCCGTGAAGCAGCCCGTTTACCTGACGTTCAACCTTCTAAAAAACCACCGGAAACAACCATCGTAAGCCTTTTGTCTTAAAAACACCTAGCGCAAGCCAAATATTTAATTACACAGGAAATATGAGAAAAACCAATCAAAAAGACTAAGGGGCAGACTTCAAGCAATATTAAACCCGCATTGAAACTATAACGGGTCCATGTTTAAATCACAATCGGCAATTGCGGCTTCCAGGGGTCCTTTATACATCAACCCCATGACATCGCCGATGGCCGATGGGCCGATCCTCCACTGCTCCAATGAGTCAGATGCGATTTAAGCCATGTTATAAGGTCACATTGGGTCCACAACGTTCATTGCAATCGACGCTTGGGTGTGGCAAGGCTTCATAACATGCGATTGTGACGGATGCGATAATATATTAAACCATGTTGCAATCGTGTAGTCGGGTCCGCATGCATATCACTATCACAGTTTCAACATGACAAGGCTTAAACACTGTGATACATAGCTCCCGATATGACAGACGCGATAAATCATAAGGGGGCGATATAATAGGACCATCGGGTCCACAAATGTATATCGCAATCGGAGTTTTTGAGGGTGACAACCCTTTGAGACTAGCGACATAGCGGATGCGATATTACATTCAACCATAACTCACTGCCGCATTGGGTCCGCGTACATCATCGCAATCAGAGGTTTCGGTGGTGGCACATAGCTGAACTGCCGATTAGCGATGTCGCCGATATATATAATATATATATATATATATATATATGTATATAATGTATATTATATATATATATATATATATATATATATATATATATATATATATATATATATATATATAATATATATTATAATATAACATATATATACATATATATATATGCGATTATATATAACTTCTCCGTCGATAGTGTGGAATGCACATATGTATGGTTTTATCGCCCGATGGTGTATACAACCCATATACACGTTTTTCTACCCTCTGCTTGCATTAAATGGCATGCAATATATATATATATATATATATATATAATTATATATATATATTATATATAAATATATATATATATATAATATATATATTATATATACCTCCAATAGCTCCTCTTCTTTGGCGCATATATATATGTTATATATATGGCTCCTCCGTTTACTCCTCTGGTGGCTCTGTTCTACTTGCTCTGTTTCCTTCCTTGAATATTGCCATATTGACATCAATGACAATCTGTGTCCAACAATCCCAACCCATCTGTGTCGATAGTGCCAAAATAGATCTGATTAACAAGTACCTTGCAATAGGAGCAAAGGTCTCATCATAGTCAATCCACTCTACCTGTGAAAAGCCACAGGCCACAAATATGGCCTTATGCTTCTCCACACTAACATATGCAGCTTGCTTTACCTTGTAAAGCCAACAAGAGCTCATAATTGAGTTGTCCTCTAGTCTTGGGACCACATCCCAAACACTGTTTCGAACTATGGAGTCATACTCTTCCACCATTGCATCAACCCAAACTGGTTGCTTCATTGCTTCCTAAAAGGAAGATGGCTCTGTCACAACACATGCACCCATAAGTGCCATGTATCCAATGTACCTCTCTGGTGGCCACCTCTGTCTATGCTGAGAAGTGCATGCTCCCACTTTCTCCTATACATCATCCAACAATCTGTCAGCCTCTCTAGTGAACTTTCTTCCCTCTCTAGAAGACTCTGCCTGAGTGGATGTCTCCACTCTTTGAACCTCTGCATGTGGATGCTCCACATCAACCTGAGGCCCCTCAACCTTAGGAGCTAAAATCTCCTCATCCACATGTAGATCAAGCTCCCTCTCAAGGGATACTCACATGGCCTTCTCCTCATCGACCCTGATATCCCTATGAACCACTGTCATTCGACTGATCGGCATATACACTTGATAGTTGTTGGGTATATTAGTGTACCCCACAAAGATCCACAAATCTGCTGTTGGCTATCTTCTTCCATGCATAATTTGGTTACATGGCAATAAACCGATGACCCAAAAATCCTGAAGTGACCAACATCTGGCCACTTACCAGAATAAGCATCCTTTGGTGTCTTCATCTCAAGTATCCAATGTAGGCTATGGTTTTGAACATAAACCGTTGTGTTGCATGCCTCAGCCAAGAAGTGTAGTAGTAGGCCCTGATCATGAAACATCGCTGCACATAAGTTCTTAAAGTCATTGGAGAGATACTCACCACCGTTATCACTTCGTAGAGCTTTAACCTTCTAGTCAGACTCTTTCTCTATCAATGCTTTGGACTCACAAAACTTTGTGAAAGTTTGATCCTTTTTTCCGCATTAAAAATACCCAACATTTACGAGAATAGTCATAAACAAATATAATATAATACCTGCGTTTAGCCTTGGATACTGTCAAGAATGGTCCACACACATTTGAATGGATTCTCTCCAAAATAGACTCTGCTCGATTGTCTTTGTCTCCAAAGGAAGACTTGGTTTATTTTCCCAAAGTACAACCCTTGCATGTATCAACTTTCTCAAGTGTACCTTTGGGAAGACTGGTATAGATTTGCTGCAATATCTTCAAAGCCCCATGATGCAAGTGGCCCAATTGCCTGTGCCACAACTTGCCGACATCTCGGCTCAACATCTTTTGCTCTTGTGAACTTAAAGCAACACAATCCTCTACCTCTATCTTATAGAGATTCTGAACTTGAATCCCTATATTCTTTACTTGAACCGTGGCTATGTGTCGAAGGAACGCCTTTCCTTTTGAAAAGATCACATCATAGCCTCTATCCTCAAGCATGGCAACATATACCAAGTTCTTCGTCAGTCTGGGTACATGCATAACATTCTTCAAGGTGAGTGGAGCCACATGCTCCCTCTGAAAAGTAATAGTGGCCACACCAGTAACACTATACTTGTCGTTATCACCCATCTTGATATGCATCTTGAGATATTTCTCCTCCAGTTCATTGAATAACTCTTTGTCGCTAGTCATGTGGAAAGAAGATCCATTGTCTAAGTACTAGAAACTTCCCATCATTGAAGACACCATGCATGCAATCAGGGAAAAGTCCAATTCAAATTGGAGGCCAAAGCCTCACCCGCCGCTCCTCCTGAGGACTTCTCCTTGGGCTTCTTCAATGAAAAATTTGTAGCAAAGTGACCCATATTATGACAATGAAAGCATTTAACTTTCATGATGGCCTTCTTCTTACCTCCACGATAAGAATCTGATTTGGAACGAGAAATTTTACCTTTCCCCTTCCTTGCCTTAATCACTAAGTCACGGTTCTCTTCATCATCAGTCTTTAATGAAGAGCCATCCCAGGTGTTGCTCTTGATCTCATCCTACATCAAATTCAACCATAGTCATTCCCAATCTGACAACTTCTCCCGACCATTGGCATAGTCCTGATAACCATACCAACCCTTTGGAAGTCCAAGAAGAGCAAGGCTCACCATTTCCTCCTCAGCAACCGTGATTCCAACACTTCCAAGTTCATCCCAACATTAAGTGAACTTGGTTAAGTACTTTGGAATTATCTCGCCTTTCTCCATCTTGATTTTACGAAGTTTATCCTTGAGTTCCAACTTCCTTTAATCACTGCTATTTTGATACAAGTCCATCAATGTTTTCAACATAGCATGCGAGGTTTCCTTTCCATGGAGACTCGAGACAATATGATCTCGAACTCCCTCAAGTATTATCCACCTTTCCTTCGCCACACACTTCTTCCACTCGGCGAAGTTCTGTGCATCAGTGCCTGCTGGTTTAGGAATTGCTTGTTCAACAAATTCCTTCAAGCCATTGTCCTCTAACACAACCTCCATCATGTCCCTCCAGGCTATGAAATTCGAGCTGCCTTCCAAGGCATACTCAAGCCTCAAACCATGGAATGCCATTTGGCGATCCTGATGTATGTATTGCAAATTCGAATTTCACCTGTAACCCAGAAACTTAAAACTTCGAAATATCCTCTAGGGTGCTGATTTTAAATCAACAATATCTCCATCATGCAAACTTCGATTCGGCCAATTTTTTTTTTGAATTTGGGTATATTTTCCCAAGGAATCCAAATCTACAATTTGTTTCTAAAACATTTGCACAAAATTTCTCAGATTTTCTCTGCAAACTCTCAGCCCAAAAAAAATCTTGCTTCGATACCATATAGAAAATCCTGTAGATTCACAAGCTAATGCAATTTGCTAAAGTAAGAGACAAGAATCTACTTCTACTCTTTACGACAAAAGCCCATAAACATCGAGCAAACAATACTAAATAGAGGAAGAGAATCAAAGACACATAACACAATAAATATCCGGGGAAAGCCACAACTCAAAACCCCACTATCTGTTTTGTATTAATCCAGAAAATCAAGATGAAATTACAATGCTTGTGTTTGGTCAATTTAGAGTGTCCTAAATTGCTGTATTAATTGTCAATCCGGGAGTTGTAAACTGTTGAAGTGCGGCGCACTATATGTGCAAGATAACCTATTTCTTACTTTTTTGTCGTTTTTGTTTTGTTTTGGGTTTATTTATGTTAATTCCCTAATGCGAGATGAAAATTCTAAAAGACAAGTATGATATAAATGTTGAAGGCAATGATTTCCTTTAAAATGATTTTCAAAACTTCAAACTTTAAAAAAAAAGTTTTAAAACATGCAATGATGAAACTAATTCCTAAAAGAGAGTGAAAATGTGCCACTATTCTAATTAAACAATAGTGAGCTAGTGACCATGAAACCCAATATCCTTGCTGCCATAAAAATATAAGAAAAACTGAACTCAAAGAAATCCAAAAATTGCAAGCAAAGTAAACTAAAATCACATTACATAAACTCATATTCTGACCCCTCACCATTCGACTCACTCTGGCTTTAGGAGGCAATCATAAACAACTTGAGCAATCTGATATCTAATTCGCAAAAAATAAAACTAATATCAAACTACACACTCATACTTCAATCCCTCACCATTCGACTCGCTCTGGCTTTAGGAGGTAACTAAGAATGACATGAGAAATTTAATAACTAACTTGCAGAGAAATAAACTAATATCAAACTACGCATTCATACTTCAATCCCTCACCATTCGACTCGCTCTGGCTTTAGGAGGTAACTGAGAATGACATGAGCAATTTAATAACTAACTTGCAGAAAAATAAACTAATATCAAACTACGCATTCATACTTCAATCCCTCACGATTCGACTCACTCTGGCTTTAGGAGGTAACTGAAAATGACATGAGTAATTTAATATCTATCTTGCATAAGAGTAAATAAGCAAAACTAAAATAAATAACATAGTGTTGGAACTAAAAACTAAAGGAAATGAATCAAAAAAAGGACAAGAATAATTCCATGTCATTAGTCATTAGAAACTATGTGCAAATGCCAGGGCTACCTATTGTAATATGAAACAAAGGCACTGATTAGTTAACAACATTATAAAATGTGAAAAGCGATGGACAACTATCAAATGTTAATACCATAAGAAATGCAATATATATACAAGTGAATGATTATGGCATATTAGGAACGTAAAGAAATAAAGCATGAAACTATACAGTAATAAACAAAACCTCGGCCTATGCAAGGGCCCTCTGCACAATCCTCGGACAATCAATGATCAACCACGAATTGAGCTTATAAACAGAGTCTTCTCATGTATTAAAATGCAGTCATAACACAAAGATAAAGTCACGACACAATGGGCTCGTTAACATTCAAAATTACATTACCAAAGCTAACTAATATGCGTATGAGAATGCATTATTTATAATAGAGGATGACATAACTACTTTCCTACAATCTGCGCTGATAAAAGACACGTAAACAACCATGTCCCGAAATTTAGCATTATGGCTGCCGTGAAGATTAAATCTTTGGAGGGTGGTTGTTGGATTCGGTTCATGGAGCAGTCCACAGGTGTTGATTTGTCCCCTGAGATCTAGGAACAACCACGCAAAGCTTCACGTGGTGAAAAACAGAGTTTTATCACCGTAGGACTCTTAAGTTTACCACCGCTTTGCCCACCATTGACTATGGCCTCTTTTGATGAATTCGACTTAGCCAATAGGACTCGGTCCATGTACACGTCGTTTGCAACTTGCCCATGTGGCTCGATTCGCCTAAAGACACCTGCAATATAGACTTTGACAAAACAACTGTGGAAAGTTGGGCTGGCTGCTGAAAGTGACAAGATTCCACAACTTATAAACAAAAATCTAGTTCAAATAGCAACACAAACACATAGTCAAGAAACCACTTTAAATTCCCTTTTTTAACTAATATGCAATGATACTGATGACTTAGGTTCAGATGAATGGAAAGAAGCTAGAAAAAGGTGTAGGAAAGATGCAAGTTTGGGACTCAACAACTTGTTCTCTCTAGCAGAATCCCAACATTCAACAAATTCAATCTCCAACTCATAAGCAAGCTCAAGGCCAAAGTTTAGTATCTTCAAAAGCTCTCCATGTCTCTATTCCAATGTGTAATTCCTATGAAGGATAGCTTGTATTTAAAGGGAAATAAAGCCTCTAAAAATACTACAATCCCTCAAGGATCAGTTCTTGATTGCATGCACTGTCAGTGCAACTCATAAAAATCTAAAACAAATAGTACATTGTCCGTGCACTCTAGTCTCAACTGGGTCTTTCTCAAAATCAACATGCATGAGTTTCTAATGAATAAATATTCAGTTAACTAGAGTAGCACTGGTGGAGTTGATTAGTGTCACCACTGGATGTTAACTCACTATTAGTTCTCTCAATCAGTTTGAGAACTAATTTAATTGAACTGAATCATGAAACCGAGTCTTCTATTTCACACCTCACAATTAACTCACACTGGACTCCTACAAAGTTGGGAGAACATTACATGAATTTCAAAAGACTTCCAACTTGAATTTCCTAAGTTAATTAAGTTGAATAAACTTAATTTAACTATTTTAAGTTGCTATGAGAATAAAATTCAAATTTAATTCAAGGACAAATTAAACTTGAATGTCTTGTTGCCATTTCTCAACATTCTACTAGCCATGAATGGATTTGTTGAGGTCAAATGGATGACAAAATTCATCCACCAAGAAACATTGATTTATTTCCTTAATAGATGGCAAGGATACCTGCCATTAAGGTATGCAGGCTCCCAGGTACCTTATCTAACCCTAACCTTGGTCCCAAATAATTTGCTGATGTCAATGGGACAAGGCTTGTTGGCCTTAAGGGATCCCACATCAACCAACTAGAGTACAAACATAATGACTTGAAAGATACACGATTTGAAGAAATCATACAAATTTACAAACTTTATTGGGAACCTTGCCCACCATTTACTTGGTTTTCAAGCAAAGTACCTATCGAGTTGTGCCAAACAAGCTGGTTTTCACAAAAGGACTTATTTTTCCCTTTACTATTTTCATTTATTTATTTATTACAATGCTCTCTCCTACTATATTGGAGAAAAGATGTCCTCCTTTAAGTTAAAGAGAACTTCCAATGAAGCCATGTGCAGATCAGGTACAAGGATATATTCATGCCCAAATTTAACATAAAAAATTTCGAATGTACATGAGCATGAAAAATCAACAACTTTGAAAGATGTGATACAAAGAGTACTTGAATATGAGAGCGGTACTTTGACTGGATTGTGATTTGGAACCAATGCTTGATTTAATCCTGATGGTATTGGCCCATTTCTTCATTTGAACCACTTTGAAATCCCTCCTTGGTCTTGTCGAGTGAACTTGGATAATTGGTCTCTAGAATGCATACAAGGCTTTTTGTTGGGCATGGTGAGAGTTCCTCAATCTCAGGTTCAACTAGATGCTCCTCATTGGATTTGGTACATGATTTCTTTATCTCCTTAATATATAGGGAAGAGGAATCAAGAGATACTTCCAAATCCTTTTCTAGTTGTGGAAAGATAGATAATTTCTTGAATGCGGTCAGGATGAACTCTTCCTGAGAGGCAGGTATCCCAGCTACTGCTAGGATTTGAGAAAGTACTTCGAGGGACATTCTTCAAGCTCCCAATAATTCTTGAATTTCTCCTGCTGGTTGATTATCCCTGTCTCACAACATGGATTAGTACAAAGGGGTTCTTACAACACCCCAAAAATGTTTTATCTTGAAAGAGCTTGAAATTTTAATCTTAATGAATTAAAACTACTAATTACAATAAAACTTACCAAACTTGAACTCCTCGCTTACTTGGACATCGATACTTTGGAGTGACCCCAAACCAAAGCGGATTCGTGGCTCTTCACTCACGTCTTATCGTCTTCTCTACCCTCTAGGTACCCTGCAACTAAGATCACACAAAAAAAAGTTGTGAAAGAAACTACGCTATAATCCCTTTAGCACCTTCCCGGAAATGACCCCAAAAAATGTTAGGGAAATTTTATGTGTTATAATTCCAACATTAAATTATCAATCCGGGACTCGTAAGCTTTGAGGCACAAGCGCAGGTAATGCAGGATCAGAGCATCTAGCCTAAATTAACATCATGAAATACATAATGAAGAAACCTATTTTACTGTAATATAACCTATCTCATTCCAAACTCAAATCACTATTCTATTTTAAATCTATGTTCTATTCAAAACTCCAATTATTGTTCTACTTTAACCATGACCTAAGACATACTTTATCACAACTTAGGCACTCTGATTCAGTACTTAAAAACAACTTGAATTGAACTCTACAACTCAAAACAAATCACTTTATTATCTACTCTCACATTGAATGATAGTAAGCTCTAATCAATGATCACATCTACTTAAATACAAAACCAATTAAAAAAAAGCATCAAACTTATGCTAGGGGAAGAAGGAAAATTCCTTAAATGAAATCTAATTACTAGCCTAAATCTCGGGACATGAGAAATCATCAAACATAAACATTCCTAAAAGAACGAAATGCAACTGTTATTCAACTCTTTAAACCAACAATATTACGTACTTAACTCATAAATCCAATCCTTGTTCTTCGACTAAAGCGATTAAACTCAAGAAACTTTGATTTCTATCAACCTTCAATCCTAACCAAACTCCAATCCTATTCTAATCATGCTAACACACACACTCAATTCACAACCAACATTTATTTTACTATTATCCTGAGCATTTTATCACATAATCATAACGTTGCAAAACTTGGTAACTTATAGGAAGTAAAGAGAGTATAATTGATTCGTTTCTATACTTGCAACAGAGTGATTAACACTGCTTCTTCATTGTTCCATGCTATGCAATTATACCAAAACATTCATTTGTGTATCATAGATCATTTCTCATTGAAATCCTTGATGATTGTTTTACGACTAAGTAAAGAAATCTACAACATTCAACTTGAAATATTACAAAGCAAAGCAAGAGCGTTGAGTACAAAGATGAAAGCATTCAAAGATCTAAGCAACGTTTGACAAAATTCACTCTGCAAATACAATTCCTATGATCGAAACTATCTACATAACTTGTTTCTAGGTGGTGGGTGGCCCTTGCCACTCCTAGAGAAAGTTTAAACTAATTCAATACTGTTAGAGACGAAACAACACCAGAATACTTCATAAAGAAATGTATTGAGGTTCAAAGTATAAATTCAAATGGAAAATGAATCATATGCCAAGGGAAAATATTACTTGTACAAAACTCCTGGACAATCCTCCCACTCAACTCTCATGTATAGGGACTATATCAATCCATATCTCGCCCCCCCCGTTACATATAGAACCATCAGGCCTTTTAACAGTTCAACTGATAGTTATAAAAACTTAGCTAAAGAGAGTAAGGAATAGATCGAAGCCAAATAAAGTAGGAGAACAGTTCGATGATAAACCAATTTGAAATATCTTAGATCATGCAATGCGTGGCTGTCCGGAAACTGTTCAATGATTCTGTATTTACGGAGGCATTGATTCTGTACTTAAAATTCCCCTGATCATAACTTCCTCATAATGACGAATTTTTCCAAACAATTTTTGGGTTACTTGAATGAGAGTACTCTGAATTAAACCCACATGTCAGAATAGCTAGAGTTTTATTAATTTGAGTTGAAATTGAGATTTTAACTTGTAGCAACTTAGTTTAATTGACTCAGGAAGAATTTCAGCAATGGAACCTTGCGATAAATGAACTTAGCAAAAACTGTCATCAGTGAATCAGGACAAAATCATCTTTAATCCTAGAAAAGATAAGAAAACTAATGATAATCAACCACAAATTGTATGATATGAATTGGTAGCAAGTTGTCTAATTATTATATGAAATGAGTGTAAAAGTATAGAAATTTAGGTTATGAATAACGGTGTTATACGGTGGAAAAATGGGTATATTCGAGGCCCAACACATTTCAAGGTCCATACACTTGATCCATCCTTTTATAAACTATGTCCTCCCCCTACTTGAAATTGATGAAGTGAACCAACCCCCATACTAGAACCCTATGTTTCTTCCAACTTGAGTTGTACATCGTCAGTGTCAACCTACAATGTACCCTAGCTTGTTTCTCTACACCACTAACCATTGTACTAGCACCACCGCTTCGATCACCTTGCCACTCAACCATGTTAAAGTCACCAATTTCAATCCAATATACATCTAGCAATGAAGAGTCCATCCAATTCCAAATATTACACCTCTTTATGTCCAAATTCAGTGCATGCACTAAATAGATTCCAAACCAAGGGCCCTAGGCCAAAAGATTAATCTAGACACATTGGTTATCTAACTCAAAACCATGAACAAATAGGGGGAATAGCAAGGACCACCCCCTTACCAAATCTCTATCAACACATTAATAGAGTGTTGTCATCGTAAAAGGAAATGTCATCTCAAGGTCCATACACTTGATCCATCCTTGTCTAAACTTTGTCCTCCCCATACTTGAAATTGGTGAAGAGAACGAACCCCTATAGTTGAACCCTATTTTTGTTCCAACTTGAGTTGTACATCATAAGTGTCAACCTAGAAAGTACCCTAACTTGTTTCTCTACACCACTAACCATCGTACTAGCACCACCACTTTGATCACCTTCCCACTCAACCATGTTAAGGCACCAATTGCAATCCAATCTACATCTAGCAATGAAGAGTGCATCCAATTGCAACCTCTTTATGTTCAAACTCAATGTATGCACTAAATAGAATCCAAACAAGGGGCCCTAGGCCAAAACACTAATCAAGACACATTGGTTATCTAAGTCAAACCCATGAACAAATAGTGGGGAAGAGTAAGGACCACCCCCACTACCTTGTGTGTGACCAACGACCCAAAAAGGGCCATTCCAACAATAACTTATGGGATTAAAAAGTTCAAACCTTGTAGGTTTTAATTCTAGCAAAATGACTAAATTTGATTTCGTCTTTTGCAACACCCCACAAACAAATTGCTTATAAATTAGGGTCATGGTCCCTCTTGTGTCCCATGATAGAAGAGACAACATCATTCAATGAAGAGAGGGTAGTCTAGGCTATTGAAATTATTGTTCATTACCTCACACCCTAAAGAGGAGATCATCTATTTGAAGAAAAATACCAAAACTTCTTTGAAGGACTTCACGTGAGCAATAGGGATTTTGTCTAAATGGACAAGAGAAGAAAGATCCTTTCATTTTTTGGACTTCACTTGCCATCTAATATCTACATATATACTGTAAAACTAGCCATTCACCCACTCTGACATCAAGTATGGGAATTACAATATAAACATTGATAACACTTGTTGTTGATATTAGTGTGGGAATTATGGAAGATGTTATTATGTGAGTGACATGAGTTGCACTCCAAAGTTAATATTGAAATTTAGCTACCATGTGTACATGTTGTAGTGGCTACAACCACCGTCCAAAATTTTGCCTTTTGCTTTGTTTTTGAGCCTCCCTCCTCAAAATATTAGCAGCTTGTCTTGTGCTACTCAGGTACTCGTGTTTCATTCAAGTTTATCTTTCACTTTGTAGCTTGTGTTTCCTTACTTACTTTGCTGAATAGCCACAAGCTGACCCCATGACTCGGTTTACATCTGGCCCTGCGTTGTCTTGGAAAAATGTGTAGTCCTAGAGGCTAGCCTGCCTTGCTCTCAGGAATTGCGCAGAGCAACCTAGAAGCCTGCCTTGCTCTCATGAATTGCGCAGAGTAGCCCGACAGTCAACTTTGCTCTCCAAAATTGCATAGAACATCTTGACAATGAGCTTAGGCTCCGAAACTGCGAAGTCCCAGTTGATAACTTGTCTTCAGTCGGGAAAATGCACAGAGCATTAGAGGTAGCCAGAGCCATTCAACCCAGGAACTGTGCAGAAGCATTCCTTCAACTGTTGTATTATGCATGTGCCAACAAATTGCCCGGTTCCCTCTAGAACTGCGCAATTTATTGCGCAATTTCTTGATGCATGCATAACAACCTTTCCTGAAAAAGAAAAAAGAAATAAAGAAAAAGAAAAAGAAAACAAACATGCCTAAAAAATGGGGATCTATTTTTAGCACTGGGAGTTACATTCAAGTCAATTTTAGAAACTTCCCGCCACTTGTTGCTTTTTCCTAGATTTTGGCATGCGCGTTATAAACCCTAAATATACCAAATCTATTTAATGGACTTCCCAGAGTTCATTCTACACATTCAATCTTGGAGCTCTAGCATTCCCGAGGCGTCTAGGAACCTTCGGCACAATCGACGCAACTTTTCCAGGTAAATTTTGCTTTTCAAGTATTTTGTTGCTTTTTTCTGTCGCTTTTGTTTCCTTGGCTTGTGTGAGTGTTGTTTTGCATGTTTTACTGAACGATTGCTGACATTTTACTTTGTTTTAACTTGTAGAAGTATTGTTTCAAGTTTTCTATTGTCTTTCTTGAGCATCTCATGTATAACATTGTTTTTGCACTAACGGTCTCGTTGTGGTGACTCTCCCCACTAGCTTCATTACTCATCCATTTGACTTATTCTTGCATTGGTTTTGATTGCATTCATGATCGTTCACTCCTATCTACACCTTCCTTTGATCATGCATTCAAATCTACTTGTTTTCAAGTTGCCATTGGGCAGATCTGGGCTGCCTTGTCTCAGATCTTACTTCTCCTAGCATGCACTACACATTTCTGGAACTCAAAGTTCTATCTTGGCTCTAGGAATTGCGCAGAAGCTACCTAACACTGGCCTCCAACTGTACTCTATGCAATTTTGGGAAACAATGCCCAGTCTTGCCCACTAGGACTGCGTAATGTGCAGTCCCTGTTAGCCCTGAGGTGCAACGTTGCTATTTTAAAGGCCAAAGGAGGGAAATGGCCCATTTTTCTATCATGGAGAAGTTCCCACAAAGGCCATCATCACCCCATTTCCCAACTCTTCTACTTACATTCCATTATGCTCATATTCTAACCCGACCCTCACATCATAAAGAAACCCTCTTTCGCCTTAGCCTTAACTAAATTAACCCCAAAACCCAAAAAACCTTATCTTTCCGCCCATACGCGCCCTCCGCACATTTCTCGAGGACATGTCGTACCTCTGTGTACCTCCGTCGTTGATTCCCCCCCCCGGCCAATCTGACGGCCCATGTTTCACCCGATCGATGAGACATGCTCGACTGATCTCCACCATTAGATCACTCCTGCCAGATCTAACGACTGTCGCTCATATCGCACGAGCAACTAGCGAGAGGAATACCTACCCAATAAAGGTAGTTTTCTCTCTCCTCTGCCGCTATGTGGCATGTAATGAGTGGCATCTGGTGGACTCCACCCTTTACCGCTTACAACCTAATAAGCGCCCAATAGAGACCATAACCACCCAAACAAAACCACCCTTGGGCGCTATCATTCGAGCACCTCCTTTGCCTGATAGCCGTTTGATCTTCTCATCTGAGATCCGAGGACTCAAACTTATTCCACTCCCACCAAAGACTGCAAGCCCCCTGCAATTGATCTCCTTCGTCCATTTCTTTCGATCTAGCGACCGTCGTTCATGATCACTCCCACTTGTCCTCCGCCACCCTGCCATTACTCTGTCCTTTCGATTTGGCATGTCCACCCGCCCATGCACCTCGTACTCTACTTCATATCAGTCACCTGAGGAGGAAGGTGGTTGACTCTGTCAGTATTGTGACAGTCAGGCCACTGAACTGAAATACTAGAATGCATGGCCGAAAGAGGAAGGACACAACATGATGCAACCAAATATAAATAAACAGTCATGGAGCCTCACATGTAATAGGGCAACATTGTACCAGAATCAATTACTGTTTTCGTGATGGAAGGAGAACTGTGTCCTTATACACAATCAGACAGTTAAAGCTAAAGGGGGTAGGATAGGACAGCTGGAGACCTCTGAAAGCCACAAAGCATTGTAAAGGGCCGATAAAAAGTTGGAAACTAAATGTTATAGGGGTTCAACTCCTGGAGACTATGGAGACTTTGCTACTCAAGCTTCTCATCTTCATTCATCAGTAATACAAGCTTCTTTTGCTGTTATATGTTCAATATCCCAATTTCTCTTCTATTCTAAGCTTGCACTTGAACAGGCTATTCAAGTTTCTTTTGTGTCTAATGCTAGATAACTGTCATCTTATCTCTGCGTTGATGTATTAGATTTGCAAGTTTCATTTACTTTCTGTAGCCGACCATCATATGTTTATGTATGTATCTGGTGGTATGGTTAGTATTCTCCATTCATTCAATTAATATACAAACTATTGAGCATTAGTGGTCTAAAGCCTTGTAGGTTGGGGGTGTTCATGCATGTCTTGAGTAATAATAGAGTCGAAATAGTTATCTGGCTTGATCCAGACCATTATTTATTCCAGTAGTTCGGAGAATAATATTTAAGATTATATGTTACTGGGCATCTCCGAGCTACAACCTAGGAGAGTTTCCTGGAGTGCTAACATAATTGGCACCGTTGCCGGGGAGAGGAGACTGAAGCTTGGCTTCCCTGGGAGATGATACAGATCCAGCTTTGATGATAGACAAAGTCTGGACACTATTTTGGTTGTAATCATCTATCTGGTGACTCTATTGGAGGACAAATCTTTTGGCAACTCCATTGGATAATTCTGGCTCAGTTTGTAAGGCATACTCGGATAAATCCTCAGAAGCCCCAAGCTGACCCAGTGCCTGAACCTGAAAAGATCATTAAAGGTAGAAAAGCGTTGCAGAAAGGAGCATCAGGTTTAGGTAATTCTAAATATTGTTTTACTTCTCCTCTAGAAAATCCTATAATAGAACAACTACACGTTGAACTTATAACTTCTAGTGCTAACAGTGAGGAAGAAACCTCAGAAATTCATAAATCCCCTTGCCCTTCACGACCACCTTTAATTGCAAGCTTAAAAATAGCCCCTCCTCCTATCCATCATATCCCTTCAGTCATATCAATAATCCCTCAACCTTCTGTCATCCATACCTCCAACACATTTATAGCTACCATAGCTATGGCAACACCTACCAAAATGGAGAGAATTATAGCTGCTAGGTATGGACCTCTAGTGCTGCCCATTCCTTTGAATGCTATGCCTACTGGAGAATATCATAAATACATGCCTAAGTTTACTGGGACAAAAGGGGTTACAACTGAAGAACATCTTGAATCACTCTATAGCTATGCTGATAATTTAGACATTAGTGAAGATGATGTATGGATGAGAGTATTTGTCCAAAGCATAGATGGAGACGCTAGAAAATGGTTTAGAGAATTGACCCCGAGGTCTATAACATATATTGATGCCTTAGATGATGTATTCTTAAAGCGTTGGGGGGGAATAAGAAATATCTTCTCTACTACCATACTGAGTTTGGGAACCTGAAAAGGGAAAATGGTGAGTCACTATCTGATTTCAATAAAAGGTTTAACCGCATGTACAACAGGATACCAGCTGAAGTGAAACCCACCCCTACCTCTACTAAACTCACCTATGCCAATGATTTTGATTCTGACTTCTGTCTACTATTGAGGGAGAGAAGGTGTGCTACTTTGGCTGAGATGCAGGATGCAACCTTGGAGGTAGAATCCAACATCATGGCTACAGAGAAACTCAAGGGACATGTTGATCGAAGGAGACAGAGGGGTGAATCTTCATCATCTTCAGATCCCAAGTTAGATAAGTTGACCAAGATAATAGAGTCATGTTGTGCTATACAACAACCTTCCCCATTTCAAAATTTTCATCCAAAACTTTAACATGAAATGGGGCCCCTTTTTTTTTAGTTAAAATCAATAATTCAATGTTAAATCACATGCTTGGTTTTAATCACATTACACATGCAAGTCCTTATGAAAAGGTTTGATCTGATATAGATAATATCCAACACCTTTTTGTAAAAAACAAATGTAAAATATGTCGCATCCTTTATTGAAAAGGATAAGTTCTCATTGGCAAACCTTTGATGCAATAATGCTATCAGAGATCACAAATCACAACTTCAATGATGAAGCATCCCAAAGGTCTATGCCAAACCTCTGATGTGATAATACAATCGCAATAGGCCATCACAAATACCACGAGACACATAACAAATACCTTTGGAAATCGCCAATGTGATCTTATAAAGGAAAGTGTGCTTTTCGATAAAAAAGGCTGTTTAACATATATTGGCGGGTTTAAACTTTAAATCAATAATAAATGAAAAACATATGATTTGTTAATTATCCCACCTCCTCATACCTTATCACAATCGGAGTAACTTGTGGTAACAACTTAAGCTATACCTTTCAACTTCCCGATCTGCGATATGTGATTGTCGCTAATTGTTGATTGGGAAAGCCAAGAGATTTGTGTTACGATAGTCATTAATACAACAATTAAGGTTGAATCCTTTGAATATTTCATCCATGGTAATATTTCATTTCGTATTACTTATCACACTTGAATTACCATTAAGCTTTGTATTATGCATTGGCTTTGAACGGGTTCATTTCTCTGTTAGGTTCTTTTGTTTCCTTTGCAGAACAAGCTTGAGTTGATGAATCCGTCTAAAATGACAAAGAAAGCAAAGGCCCCTGTCGTAGCTAAAGAAGAACCAGTGAAGAAAGTATTGATATCGGATACTAGCTGCCACCGTCTAGGCCAAGCTTCATGGGAAAGTATCTACAATTTGCTGGAAGCTGAGGATCCTGAAAAAATTGAGGTGGAAGCAACAACAGATGGCACGGATAAGTCAGAAAATACTCTTAAAGATTTGGCCTGCTCCTATCTTCATAGAATAGTAGCTCGCGCCAAAGTTTTACCCTATAATGACGTGGTCAGGTGGGTTATCGAGAGGATTAATATCACAGATAGAACTTTCTTTACAACTGATGGAAGAATGTTTGCGTCGTTCAGAGTAGAATATATCCAAGCAATGTACCATTTGCCTAAACTAGAAAAGAGATATAACAAAGCATTCTTGGAGGCTTTCACCAAGAGAACACCATCGAATAGGATCCTATTAGAAAATGGAGGCATTTTCCGACCAAACACAAGCATGAATTATTAGGTATGTACTCCATAGATTCATTGGCCTCTCCTTATTGCTATGTTGGTGCAATGATGTGCAGACTCTTCGGAGTCCATGATTCTGCTAAATTTTCTATAAATGTGGTACCATTAATGGAGGCTGCAATTAATGGCTTTATCATGGATTGGGCGACCATATTTTCTGATAAAATGGCCAACCAGATACTTGACTATAGAAAAAACAGGTTTGTGACTACCCGAGTGATACCCCTGTTTTACATGAGTGCCTATATTATGGACACTATCTGTTTCAATTCTAAATATCCCATTCTAGGATGGAAATGGACTCCGCAAGACCCGAACCCCATTCACCTCTCTCATAAGGAACTGTGGAAAGCCCATTACAGAAATCATTTGTATATAATTTTCCAAGGTTTCATCCTTCCCGTGTATTATGCCATATTTAATAAACCCGCTCCTAGATTGTTCAAGGAAGCCTCTATTGACCTAACTGCAATTGGTAGTTGGTTTGGTGAAGAAAAGTTCACCTACATTAGGATTTTTGGCAACACTGTTAATCCTCGTGTTCTCCCTTTATACATCACGGATAAGCTGCTTGCCAGATAATTGGCATACCAAATAACAAAAAAAGGGACATCAAAGAACTTAAAGGAATCTAAAAAGCACATGTGGCCTTTATTTCCTCTCCGATGTGGTGCTTTCGCTCTGCATGATTTCAAACATGCAGAGAAGGAAGCTGAGAAAATAAAAATGCTAAATTTAGCAATCATCCCAAAAGGCAGTATGACCCCAAATCGGTTGCCTACATTGTCACTTCTCAAGCCAAAGTCGCCAAGTTTTATCATGAGAAGGATATTTATGATGATTTATTTGCTTCAGCCGAGGAATTTTCTCAGGTGAAACAATTGGCTAAAATCAAATTGGGAGCAGAAGGATTAGAGGAATTTTACAAGTTCAGAACATAGAGATTGGAAACGCTACCTTTGGACTTGTTAAATACTACCTCTGAGGTTCAACCGCAAGGCCAGGTTGAAGAGAAAATTAGTGAAAAGACTCCTGAGAAAGTGTTGAGGCCTCGGAAATCGTTGCCACAACATCGGGGATAACCACACGGTCCGGACCTTGGTACAACTCCTTTTCCGTTTGGAATGGTGGCTCCGACTGGAGATAACGGGACCAGTTTCCCGATAATGAAATAAAAGGGATGGATGAGTGATGAATAAATTGCTTAAATGATAGGCGAATAACTTATTCTATTGGCAAAAATAGGGAAACTAATACTAATCCCGGGGACAACTTATTCATTCAGAATGTAGCGTTAAATAATCTTTATCTATTTATCAGGCATATAGATGACTCTGTAAAATAAATAAAAGATGTTCAATCATTAAAAGATTGCTTCACATGAATAGTCACAATGAAGCGATAAATACAAATTACTACATTCACTGTTTATATCATCGATACATATATATGTCTGAAAGGAGAGCATGCGATAAACAACCAATAGTGGAATGCATAAGGAATGCTGTGAAAAACACACATATATATAAGCGATAATAGCAAGAGCGATTTCAATAACAATTCATATAACGAAAAAGAATACAGAAGCATATAATAGTACCATGTGAGCTATAGATTGATCCGAAATATCAATCGCTATTCAAAATTCCTTCTTCAACACAGAAATGCTTTCAAACAATGACAATAGTGCACATTTGCATAAAAGGCTTCCTCATCAAATTTGGAATAATTGGTCAAGTTTCATAAAAGAATATCCCTGAAGTACAATAGTGCAACTTCAGGGTTTAAGTCATATACAAAAATTTTACGACGCTTTCTAAATGCATGAAAGGGTCTTTAAATACTACTAAACTAAAAAGATCTATGAAACAAATCCTACTAAATTGGTATCAGTAAATCTGGTCTACTTCTCAGGGGCGATCTGGTAGTCGGTGAAATGAGTCATGCCTCAGGTTGTTTGCCCTTAAACCTTAGCTGACTTATCGCGAGCATTGGTTCTACTTCTAGCTGTTTGTTGAGGCGTAAACTGAATTGGGCGGCGAAGGTGGCATCCTGGATGTCAGGTATAATATAACCGACAACATCGGTTAGGCACTTCAAGACGGCTCTTTGGTTGTATGGTTTGATTAAGAAGAACCAATACACATCCCATGTCAGACTGTTGACTCCAGCGATCAATCTTGCGCTTTTCTCCAAGTCTGGATAGCATGAGTGCTCCAATATATTTGCTGTCGTTAACTGACCTGGAGTGCATTGGGAAATTATGTTAGATAAATACAATGTATTATTTACGAATTCAACCAAATTTCCACTTATTGTCCTGCATCTAGAATTTGCTCTTTCTGCTTTCATCAGTTGTGATTGCCATTCTGTGAATAATATCTCTTTGTGCGATTCTAGAATTCTTGGTAGATTAGTTGCCCGGCCTACATCTGAATCTTGCCATTCTATAAAGTTTGTCAGTGTTTCTTCTGCCTGATCCAAGTCAGCCCTTGCTTTGTCT
>APFE030732209.1:0-10315 GCA_000404065.3 Pinus taeda | reverse complement strand
TATCAAAGTTTTTTTTATTTCATAGTTTTCCCCTTCGATGAGAATTCCAACCCCAATTTGTCTACTTTCCTCATCTAGATTGTCATGGTAATGATGGTGCAAACCATTTTTATAGCTATGCTATTATAGAACAATAGGATCATGAGGAAGATCAAAATACGCCTTTAAAACAAATATAACTTAACAATCTTGATCATGAACAAAATTTTAGGAAGAGATTTTGTAAGTGAAAGAGGAGTAACACATATTATTGGAAACATATGTTTACTCGCGGGGGTGAATCAATAGTGGTAGGGTTTGCGCAATTGGAAATACTTTTGCCAATATATTGAATGATCAATATCCCAACATAAAATAACATATTTTAACATGTAAACTCAATCTAAAAACCAAGACGTAAGAAACATGATAACGAAACAGATAGAACACAAAAATAACTGGTGGAAACCCTCAAGGGAAGAAAAAACACATTTTTGTTGTTATGTTACTTCTCTTCATTTTATTATCAATCTTAAATTTCTTTACAAAGTTCACCTAGCCACTACCAGCTAGGAGCCATAACCCTTTATAAATTTTAATGGCCAACACTAGCTAGGAAGCCCCAACTCCCTATAAATTATTTGGTGGTCACTACCAGCAAGGATCCACTACTCCTATCTTAGAAAGCTACCACTTTCTGAGGGCCACAAACTATTCAAACTCTTATGGTCATGCTTTCATTCATTTTTAGATTAGACCCTAATACAAACAACCAAACTTTGCAACAAATCAACAACTCAAGCAACATGTCAAACTCCTTTATCAAATTCTTAAAAAATAAAATAACTCACAGGTAATCTCTACAACATAGCTCAAGAATCATCCTTGTCATGAACCTCACACAAACTTAGCATACCAACACTCTATACCAACCAAACCTATGTCCAACACTCAACAACATACTCATAAGAAAATAAGATTCCAACCCTAGTAGCACAATGCTTTGACTTATAGAAAAACCACAACATCAATACATGGTATCTATTGGACACCTAATCCTCTATGGATTGGTGTGGAATGCGAACAACCACTAGATTCCAAGAGACCTTGGAATATGGAATCCAGCGGTCACTCCAATGTACTATAAATGTATATCATTTCAATAATATATGAAATTCAATGTTCTATCATTTATGACTATTTACATTCCATGTGAGATTAAGATGGTATCAGAGCGAGCATAATCTTGCCCTATTTCAATTTGAGCCACTAGTTTTGTGTCATTTCTCTATGTGTCACTTCTGCCCTCTACTCATCATAATTGATGCCATACCCTATCTGCTACTCAGAATTTCTATAAAAAACCATTTCTCTTTTAGATTCTGCCTTGAAGATTGATCTATCTGACCATTTTTGTGTTGGCCTCACAAAAATGCTTTTGTTGATTCTCTGAATGCTCAACACTCACTGTGGTAGCTCTGCCCTCAAATAAGGGCTCATATGATTATCCTCTCTACAAAATATCTACTGCTTGGCATGAAATGCATTGCTCTGTAGACCAACGCTCCTATCTTCAATAATGTTGGTATGACTTCTACGAACTAGACAGGTTTGCATAACCCGACATCTACGTCAACAATTGTATTTCCTTTTATTATTGCTCATGTGCTTTTCACCTAAATCTCTTTTGCAAAATAAAACATGCATGAAGAAAGGCTCAACTATATTCAAGATTGTTGAGGAAGATATGATACATTTAGAATGTCGATGGAGTGTTTTCCCCCAAAAGTAGGTTATCTCCAACAAAGAAGTGAAGCGTAATTCATATATATTAAAGCTTCATTTATATATTGAGATCGTGAGCCTCATAGGATGTGAAGAAGCCACACTCTGTCAATATTTAAGGCTGAAATAAAGAGTTAGCAAAAGGGAATTTCAGATGCATAACTTCTCCACTCTTAGAGAAAACTATAACAAATAGGAGTCAGCATGAAAAAAGACCAAGCATTTTAAGAATAAAAAGGATTAGGTGTTATAAGGACAATGCCCTTTAGAATTGATGAAATTAGCATTCAAACCTTAAATCTAAGGTCTGGTAAACCCTAGGACTAGGCTACTAAACAACACATATAGATGTTGGGTTTGGAGCCATCCTGATAGTCTGGGCACATGTCCATTTCATGTAAAATTCCAGAGCAGAGCTCCTGAATAATAGTGTATGAATTTGACAAAGAAGACTAGATAGTGTCGAGGATAAAGTGTAGTTAAAGAGTGCCCTCACATTCCTTTTCAAGAATGAACTGCTTCGCTCCCTTTGGTGTTCTACAATGCTCAATAACTCAATGTCGGGCATCAAAACTTGTATCCATAGGTTGTTGATCAATTCCCTTGTTTTTCAAATAGTGGAGCTTGGGAATGTCAGAGTTTATTAATTTTCAAGAGTTTCCAACCACAGATTCCATCTCCTCATGAATCTTGGCAAGTATGTTGGGATGAAGAATCAACCTTGCAAGAATCCATTCCAAGAAAATTGCAACTGTATCAGTACCTTTGAAGGTCATCTCCTATAGAACAACACCAATATCATTGTCGTTGAGCTTCTCAGCCCCCTGCATTGACAACAATGCATCAACGAAGTCAAAATCCCCTTTGTCTATGTTCACAGGAGTAGCTCTATGCTCTTCAATGATATGTATATATATTATGGTCATATTTTTTGTTCTGCTTTAACTCTCGATTCAACCTATAATTTGTTTCTCTCTCCCATGGAATGATGTCAAATTGGATATTTATTCTAGAATTAAAATCTCACTGGGTCATATTATTGTGGTTGTAACAAACTCATCATTTATGAAAGGGATCAAAGTATTCATCCATTTCCTATCTTTGTCTATAACAAAAGGATTGAATCATTTAAAGGAGCTGAATAATATTTGTTTATTGACCAAGAGGAGACAAAATTCAAAGGAGTCATTGTTTGTGATACAAATATCAAGTTCCTCTTGGAACCAATTTCTTATACCTGCAGCAGCGTAATTTTGGTGAATTCGAGTTGATTTCAATAACACCTCCATATCAATCAAGTCAGTCTTATTATCAGTGGGAGATCATTATAGGTGTTCCATTCCTAGTGGCAGCAATCTGATATATTTTCATCAATTTATTGCATCATATACGAGAGGGTCGAATTGCCTTTGGAGGGCCGAGTCACTCGCTTCAAGGGACAAATTTTAGGATTATTTATTGGAAGTAAAATTTCCATCCCATGGTATGATAGGAAAAATTATTATCTTCACCTCTACTATAGTTATTGTGCAGAGCATCCATCAACTGGCATAGGAATACTCCATCAAGAACAAAGATTCATCTTGGATGGATCACTTCTTTGCAATGGGCTTCAACAAATAAGAAGATATTTCAGTTATATGCCATATTTTCTTCTAGAATATTAAAAGGTATTGTAGTTTATTTTTCTCCATCATCTCACCTTGTATCTCACAGGGGGGAAGTGATAGTCATCTACAAGCTTCAAAGGCACATCAAGCGAACCTGAGCCACAACCTGCCATGCTAGATTCAGAGTTGTAGGCAGAGACAAATATTCCCCTGAGCATGCATTCAGTTGATGATTGGCCTTAAACCATCATAGATTGAGACCTCCCTTTTCAGGTTAAGGTTCTCCCTTTTTATGCGGGGTGAGACCTCCCTTTCAAGGTTGAAGGTTTCCCTCTTAAAAACATGAGGAGCACTTCCTCTAGCAGAAGACCTCAGTTTCATGCCATATTTGGAAGAGTTCAGGGAACTGCACTAAGCGTTCTAGTCTTCATGGTCATCCTTAAACCACCCCCTTTATACCAACATTTCAGAGAGCACATTCAGCCTAGTGATGCCATGCATTTTTGCACATTTTGTATTACCACTCTCTTCTTGGACTCATACATACCCCTTCAGATTAAGGGGGGGAATGTTGGACACCTAATCCTCTATGGGTTGGTGTGGAATGTAAACAACCATTAGAGTCCAAGTGACCTTGGAATATGGAATCCAACGGTCACTCCAATGTACTGTAAATATATATCATGTCAATAATATATGCAATTCAATGTTCTATCATTTATGACTATTTACATTCCATGTGATTTTAACAATATCTATGAAAATTAAAAGGAAATATGGATATATGATCTTTAGTTATACTCTAATTTTTCCATTTATACATCGAACATGCCATCAACGATAACTCAAATCCTACATTAGCATACACCTCTCATCATTTTACTATACACAAGCATATGCACAATATAAAGCTATAAAATGCTCATCTATAAACCCATGAATCACACTTTTAGTGACAAATATTCCATTCCCCCATCGAACTCTTCCAAGCAACCTCGATTTAGGCATGTAATGCGCATAGAGTTTACTCTGCTATAGGTACATAATGCAAATTCGTATTCTCCATGTTAGTTGGAATTCAACTCTGTAAACACAAATTCTGTCAATATTTTGTCACAACATATCAAACTACCATCAATTGATCTTGCCACAATCTTTTCTACAACAATGTGCACTCCTTCTATCCAAATCATTGATCTAGTTCATTCATTTGTTGGCTATGCTTCCCATGCACTATAGCACCTCAACCAATTTTCACCCCGTCATATTTCTCTCCTGCAAATTGTGCACTAAGAATCTATTTTCTCCATATGTTGCTCACAAAACCCACTCTATATTTCTTCTACATATTCACCATCAAATTGTCTATGAGTGCTCCACATCACTCTTCACATCATCCAACCTCTAATTCACATACAGTCTAAATTTAGAATTAAACCATAGTTTGGGATATATCATTGTACATTAGCATAAGAGATCACCATGACCAAATCAAGGCCACTAATGCACTTCATCAAGACCTGCAAAGACCAAATTGCACCACTAGTACATTATTCCTCCTTCGATGAGTAATCCACAACTAAGCAACGATTAGTTTATTTAATGCATTCACACGATGGTGATGACCCAATTGTGACACTATCATGGCAATTAATAATGTCCAAATCCAAGTCATTAACACAACACTGATCCACTCCTTTAACTAATTATTTCTACTATGTTGATGATCTTCCATTCACTATCCTTCCAAGAAAATCCATGGGAAAATATGATGGTTTGAGGCTCGTGAAAAATAGTTTTTGTGTGGGTGTAGAATGAACAACCTGGCACTAAATTGCACATGTATACAATGGTCCTACCGCAATACACAGACAGTTCCACTCGATGGCCACGAGCGAACCACACCACTACTACAAAACAAATAAAATACAAATCCCTTTGTATCAAAACTTTGCCACTTTCTTCGCAACTTGTCAGTCGCCTCGAAGACCTGCGCACACCTCTAGAACATCATCCAATTTGACTTATATCATCAAAAATTCATTCACAATATGAGTTCCACTACTACCAGGTTGAAACCAATGCCAACATGCCATAACTCGAACACATATGACTATGATAAAATTGATTGTAGCTATTTTTCCTCTATACTTCACAATATGTAGTCACCAACTAATGGTGTTTCCTTTTTAGTCATGTGAGTCCAAATCATCCACAATAGTTTTATGATGTAATTGGGATACCTAAATGGTATGCTACCATGACTTAAGGTGGACTTAAGAGTATTCTTATTTGATGAAGAATCACACATGGGATCTCGTTCATCTTTCTCATGAACTAAAGATGGTTCAATATGAATGGATTTATAGAACTAAACATACAACAAATAACTATGTTTACAAGCCCCCATTGCTAAGAGGAATTCTATACACCTCATTCTCTCTCTTGCTACCTCCTAAGGATAGTCGAGTTACCAAATGGATGTGAAGGTTGATGTTCTACATGGTGATTTACATGAGGAAATCTATATAGATCAACCCTTTGTTTTGTGGAGGATTCTTCTATTTCTTAAAAGTTTCAGCACTTATTGTATGGTCTCAAACAATTTGAGCTTGTTACAAGAAGATGGATAATTTTGTCTTCAAGGTTCAACCATTGTCTTTATAATCATATAGTTTACACTTAAATATAGGGATGAATTCTAAACTTGTATTAGTATTTTTACTTCTTTCTTTAATATGAGATTTTAGCCATAAACATTTGGCATTTCAAATTAAAATGTTGAAAAATAATGTATTGAAGTAATTCTTTTGGATAATCATTGGGTCCACATTTTGAAGCAAACAATGTGGTTCAACATTAGGACAAACATTTGATGTTCTTTAGCTTTATCTTATTTTTCAACCAATTTAATAATTTTTCTCCCATATATAATACTATGGATATGGAAAAGGATATTGTTCTTCTCTTATTTGATGTTCTCCTCATCATCGAGTTTCAAAGTCCATTGTTCTAAAAACTCTCACTACTGAACTTATTGTAATCTCGAATCCTCTAGGAAATCTAAAATCCAATCAGAAACCAACTAAATCTAAAATTTATTGCTAACTTTGATTTCTCTACCTTGAGCATATCTCTAAAAAAAATTGTTTCTTTCCCTTAATCATATCTCTAAAATTTTCCTAAAGAAGAATATCAAAACCCTCTTCCAACCGTGTCAAATTCTGAAACAATTATTCAAAAAAATCCTATGATTAGCTATAGATTTTACCATCCTATAACTAGCTAAAGAGTTTACCAAAATAGTTTTTCTGGTAGTAAATCATGCATTTCCCAAACTATTTATACATATAAATATATGACATTATTCTTTAAGGCTTTACTCATTAAAAATATATGACATTATTCTTTAAGGCTTTACTTATTGAAAAATAATTAGATAACTTAACTCTAAACTAAACCATTTATGTAATCTCGTTATTCCTTTTTTCCATCACAAAACATCCTTAATTAATAATTTTATTATTTTTAATCTTAATCTCTTTATTATTAAAATCAAAATTTTCTACTTTAAACCCAAACCTTATTAAATAAATTTTCTAATTAACTTTTTTTTTAATTAACTCTTTGTTTATCTTATTAAATCCATCTCATCTCAATTTATTTATCTTACATTTCAATTAAACAACTATTTGTATAATTTTGCTTTATTTTAACCGTAAACTTTTTCCTTTGAACAATAATCCTCTCCTCGTCCACACATATATATACCTTTTCAAACACTTTTTTTTGCGCTTTATTTCTTTCCATTCAAGAATATTGGACACCGCGATCAAAACTTGCAGAATCAAATCTTTTTATATTACATCATTAATATCTTTATATTATATTATAGTTGTTATGCCATGTATGATAAGAATTTCAAATCTGAAGCCCCCCCATTTAGGCCACTCTCATGCGGATTTCAATTATTTTAACACAAAATGTTAATGGACCTGAATAAAAATCAACTATATGTGATCGACAAAATCATCCTACAACATGCAAATTTGCTACTCTCTAGTGTTGGAGCAAACAATGCAAAATTTAAAAAGCATACACAGCACACACTAAATCATAAAAAATAACACAAAGATTTAATGTGGTTCACCAACCAAGTTGGGCTACATCCACCAAATAGAGGCATCAACAATCTTATTATTCAACAGGAGATTACAACAATTTATTCTTCACACACTCTCTCAGCTCACTCATCCCCATCCTCAACGGGCTTACATTTTTTATAACTGGGAGTATAAAACTGAATCATAAATTCTCTCACAACAAATATAGGATGCAATAACTCCTCAAGAATAAATGGAGCTAATATAGCAACAAATCCTATTGTTGTCACCTACATGAGATTTTTGCCAAATTTAATAAACAGAAAATCTCAACAATCTCCACCTTGACAACAATTAGCCTGATACCCTGTTTCTTTATTATTTTTTCTTTTCTGCAAGCCAAGAGAAGCCAGACACCAATGTAGCTTCTCTAACAAAACTGGTTTCGTGAACATGTCTGCATAATTTTCCTTTGTATGCACTTTTTCAATAGAGACTCCCCTTTCAGTGATATGTCTTACAAAATGGTACTTGATAGGTAAATGCTTTGATTTACTATGATAGGCCGGATTCTTAGCCAAATGAATTGCACTTTGACTATCACAAAATAACTTGATGTTGTCCTGTAACCTACCAAACTCACCAAACAAACCTTTCAACCAAATCGCTTCTTTGCACGCATGTGAAGTAGCTATGTATTCTTCTTCAGTAGTGGATAAAGCAACAATGTTCTGTAGCTTTGACATCCAGCTAATAGCTCCACCTGCAAGAGTAAAGACATACCATGATGTTGACCTTCTCTTATCCAAATCACCTGCAAAATCAGAATCAACATATCCGCAAGCAAATTCACTACTCATGTTATAAGTGATACAATAATCACTTGTGCCTCTCAAATACTGAAGCACCCATTTCACTGCTGACTAGTGTTCTTTTCCTGGATTTGCCATATACCTACTGACAACCATTACTGCATGTGAAATATCTGGTCGAGTACAAACCATCGCATACATCAAACAACCTACTACATTGACATATGGAATTCGAGACATATATTCCTTTTCTTCATTTGTATTAGGACATAAACTAGAAGAAAACTTAAAATGGGAAGCTAAAGGGACTGACACAGGCTTCACATTGTTCATACTAAACCTCAAGAGTATTTTCTCAATATACTTCTATTGTGATAGCCACACCTTACCATTGCTCCTGTCTCTGAAAATTTCTATGCCCAAAATCTGTCTTGCTGCTCCTAGATCTTTCACATCAAATGTCCTAGCCATCTGAGCCTTTAACCTGTTGATCTCTATTATGCTTTTTCTTGCTAAAAGTATATCGTCAACTTACAACACTAAGATAATGAACATGCCATTAATTACTTGCTTAAAGTAAACACAATGATCATATTCACTTCTTATATAATTTTGACTCGTCATGAAAGAATCAAATTTCTTGTACCATTGTCGAAGCGACTACTTCAGACCATACAATGATTTCTTGATCCTGCAGACAAATTTCTTGTTGCGATTTTGAACAAACCCTTCTGGTTGTTCCATGTAAATCTCCTCATCTAAATCTCCATGTAAAAATGCAGTTTTAACATCCAGTTGTTGTAATTCTAAATCAAGTAAAGCAACTAATGCTAATACAATTCGAATTGAAACAATTTTTACAACTGGTGAATATATCTCATGAAAATCAATGCCTGCTTTCTAAGAAAAACCTTTTGTGACAAGCCTTGCTTTGTACCTGTCCTTTGTATCATCAACACCCCTTTTCAATTTGTAAACCCATTTACATCCCACAGTTTTTCTGTCTTTAGGAAGTTCTACCAGATCCCATGTGCCATTCTTGACTAATGCCATCATCGCGTCCTTCATAGCTTCTTTCTACTTTTCACTTTTAGAACCTTCTACAGCTTCCTGATAGCATAAAGTTTCATCATCGTTAGCGGTTAAAGCAACTAAAGTAACATAATCATCATACCTTTTAGGAGGACGTTTGATTCTTGTGGACCTCCTTAAAGATGTTTCTGGTACTTCCAAAATTTTCTGATTATTATCTGTAGGAATTTCTTCATGATTTATATCTGAAACATGTTCATGATCTGCATCTGAAACTCGTTCATCTTGACTATCATCAGTATTTGAACTGGTTTCAAACTGAATGTGTTGAAGCTTAGATACATTATCCTGTTTCAATTTATCATCTACATCTGGATTTTCAAGTGAGGATTCATTAAATTTAACATCTTTGTTAATGATGATCTTGTGAGTAGTAGGATCCCACAATCTATATCCCTTAGTCCCATCACCATATCCAACAAAGATATATCTTTTTCATTTAGGATCTAATTTAGAACGCTGATGTTTCGGAACTAGAGCATATGCATCACAACCAAAAATTTTAAGTTTAGAATAATCACAAGGATGACCTTTCCATACCTCTTAAGGAATTTTGCATCCTATTGTAGTTGATGGTGATCGATTTATCAAATAGCAAGCTGTAGAAACCACTTATGTCCACAATTCCTTCTGCAACTTGGCGTTACTAAGCATACTTCTTGCTCTCTCTAAAAGAGTCATGTTCATGCGTTCAACAACTCCATTTTGCTGAGGAGTATATACAGTGGTTTTATGTCCTTCGATCCCAGCGTCCTTGCAATAATTATCAAATTCCTTTGAAGTAAACTCACCGCCATTGTTAGTTATTAAACATTTAATGGTTCTTCCAGTGATGTTTTCAACTAATGCTCTAAATTGTTTGAAAACTGTAAATACATCAGACTTCTTCTTTAACATGTAGACCCACACTTTTCTAGAGAAATCATCAATAAAA